>CM041048.1:37500-186430 GCA_023078785.2 Hyles euphorbiae
CCAAATTCCAGAATTTTCTGGCTCTTTTTGGCTGAGATATAGCGATATTAATAGGGACTAAATTTCTCCAATGACAGTGACATTTCGTGATACTTCAGTGACTATTTTCCTAGTGTTAGCTTAGTGTTATAAATTAGTTTTTAGTGTCCAAGTGTGCGGACAGACCTCTGGTAGGTCCAGGCAAAACATCACATCTCCGAATAAACGGTAACCTAGGAAATAAGACCTTTTCCCTGTGTGACTTTTGACTTTATAAATTTGTGAACAATTGTGGCAGTGACACTTTATTCTCTAATTTCATAGTGACTAAGTACATTTTTTCCCCTGTTATTTATATACCCGTGTAGCTACAGACCTCCCCTAGGCTGGTGCAAAATTTGACAATTTTAGTGTTAGTATAAGTGTATCAAATTAGGCATAATCTAGACAGTGATTGTGCGCCGCAGCGCCGGCTCTTTGTTCCCGCGGCTGGCCGACCGCCGGCGCATTTAGTTCCCACGGTCGGGCGACCCCTGAGGTGCGGCCGGGTTGCGGGAGCGGGGACGGTGTGCCTCGGTGCACCATTTAGTGATTTTTAAATTTAAGAGTTTTAAAACTTTGTTGACACATGTTTGGTGCGTGACTTCTTACTTTCGCATGAGTCCGGGTTCATACGAACCGGACAAAATTAACCCATCATGTCGCAGTCTATTGAGGAGCCGTCGACCTATATTGGGTCGGACGAAATAAATCCAAGCGACATATTTTCATTTTCTACTGCTCTCAACAAACTCGCTGACATCATATCGAATGCTACTAGAGATGGAAAAAGCGTCACTGCGGCGAATAAACGCCGCATCTGCGTGGCAGCCGATGATGTTCGCATGATAGCCAATACGCTGATGTGCGTTGGCTTTGTACCACACGATGGAGCAGGCCCTGCACCCACCCCTACTGTCGACTCTTCAAAGCTCAAAGACGAGATAATGTCCTGCGTTAGAGAGGAAATGGGCAAACACCTCACTGCAGTCGAGAGTCTTAAACAAGACCTCCTGCTGCAACAGCAACAACAAGCCAAAGTGACTTACGCCACAGTAGCCTCCGCTGCGGCCTCCGCCGCCGCCTCCGCTAGCGGCCGGATCGCCGCCTCTTCCGCCACTGCGAAGAAATCTAACATCCCTGCGCCTCCAACTAATCGTCCCGCCATAATCGTCACTCCTAAAGGGAACGTCAAAACAAAGGAAGAAGCCGTCTCAGCATTCAAGAAATCCATTTCGTTCCGCGAAACAACATACGCCCCCGCGAAGGTTCAAACATTGTCGAACAATAAGTTGAGAGTGGAGTTTGACTCCGCGGATCAACGCGACGACGCCCTCAATCGCCTGCGAGCGGCCGAGCGCGTAAGCGCCGAACCCGCTCGCCGGCTCATGCCCATGATAATTTTGAAGGGCGTCTCTAGCGATGTACCCGCGGAGGAACTCGTGTCGATTATACGGGGCCAAAACCCCGATATTGGAGCACTAATTGAGAGCGACGCGGACCTATGTTTTAGATTCAAGCGCAGCAATCGCAACGAAAAACTCTACAATGCTGTGCTTGTTGCGTGCCCTAATGTATGGCGGCGGATCATTGAGGTGGGGCGGGTCTGCGTGGACTATCAACGTGTCCACGCCGAGGACTTTTCCCCATTCCTCCAATGCTTCCGCTGTCTGCAATTTGGGCACACAAAAGCCAAGTGCACGAACACAAACACACCCTGCGCACACTGCGCAGACAACAAACATTCCGCCGACAGTTGCCCCATAAGGGAAAAGAATGGTAAACCGACGTGTTATAATTGTGTCAATCATAACACCCGCTTCAACTCCAAAACCGACACGGGACATAAGGCGACATCGCCTACGTGTCCGCGCCTGCGATCAATGAGGGAGAGGATTGGGCAACGGGTCGATTACGGCCAGTAGCCCGCACTCTCCCTTATTGCTTAATGCGAGCGCTCGCGTATAACACCGCGCCCCGTGTCGGTTCCGGAGTTGAATCGACACACTTAACAACACTCATTCAACTCGCTAACTACTAAACATGCATTCACACACCGCAAGCACAACTCACACACACCTTTCACACATTCGACACACACTCGCTCGAACATGGCTCGGGTCCGCGTCGCTTGAGCCGCCTTCCCGTAGCGGCATCTCGGCTCGATTCCTGCGCCAATACTCGGCGGGCTAAAACTCCACTCTCTCAGTAAGTAGCATCTAATATCTTTTGTACAAACCATCATTATGTTAGTTATACAATTAATCTTAAGCTTATCCTATTTTATACAACCACTACTTATTATTGATTACGCTACTACTTATACTCTTTTATTTTATACACTAATATATGTGCTTCTCTTCTTTAACTACCCATACCAATCATCTCTCACGTTCTCTTACCTCCATCCTCATTTTCCACTTTACAGCTCTCAGTCTTACCCTACATTATTCCAAACACTACTATTGTAATATAATTACCTAACTTCTATAAATGTATAACATAATCAATTTTATTAGCATATAACAACCTAGATTGTAAGATTAATTTGTATTAACACTGTCTATCATGTAAACGGAGTGATATCGACCCGAACTATTATTAGCGCGGGCTGATATCACTTTGTTATCATCAATTCGTGCCTATTGTTAGCTGTTAGTACGCATCGCCCACCCGCCGCGCCAACCCCCTAACTCCCCTGCCTCCTGGCGCCTCGACGCCGCCTCAGGCCCCTCTCGTGCCCTGACACGCTCACGGCGGTTAATAGACAAAATATTCTCAACCTTATTCTCTCCGCACTATAGTTACAAATTAGATAGCATGGGGCTTGCCTCGGCGGGTGAATAATGTGTTTAAAATCTATGTTCTGATGTTTAACTAGTTAGCTCTTAATATTATTATAATAATGTTTTACTTCATGTATAGCTCTAAGTTCCTTTTACACAACTAACACTCATATTCTTTTCTCACACCTATTTATTAAATACTTTAAATATACACCACGCTCATCAATCACTCATTCAACGCCATTTTCTTTCTTTTTACATCTATTCAACAATATTAATATACACTGGTTATTAAACTACAACTATTACACATCAACATTATATTAATTATACGTTATACAAATTATTACAATACTTGCGCTTGCGTTTAATTGGTTAGTTTTAATACTAGAATTTAATTTTACTTCATGTATAGCCATTAGTCCTTACTATATTATTAATTATATTTAATATTTACTCTTCCCCGTTACTGATCAAACGCATTATATGTACCCCAAACACTCTAATTTTATCCATAATCACTAGTCTTACTCTCACAGATCAATTAACATCTCATGCTGCGACATTCTTCTTTAATAATTATTATATAATATAAATATTCATACTTGCTACTACGTTTACCTTCAACGCATTCAATTCTATATACAAAACATAATACTTCATTTTAAACTTATAAGGACATTACGACCGACGCCTGACACTTTAGTCTGGCAATTTGTACCTGTAGTGAGTCACTATTGCAGCGGCTAAGGGACTTTGTTTTACGCTTTGCTCAATAACATTTACATCTAATTTTCTACACATCTATGATTTTTGTTTATTTACTTTCAATTATGTCACACGTATCATTACCCGTCATTATTGTCACATTTTCATGTCGAAATACTATTTAACTGCAATGAACAACCACTTTATCATAAGTTTAATACTAAGTCTTTGAACGATTGTTTTCTATCTCATCTTTATTTTTCGAACATCAACTTTTCACTTATAAGTAAGCTAAATCTATCTAGAATAAGTTTTTAATAATTTATTTTATGTACAACACTTTTTAAATCTGCTGTGCATTGCGGAACTCCCTTGTAGGGAAATTACGCCATGCGCCTGCGCCGCGCAATAGCAAATTCGCTTAGTCGAGTTAGCCTTTGTAGCGGCGTAAGGTTCGCATAATGTACGGCGGAGCGCGAGCCCCTGGTGAATGACTGCACCGTATAGTGCTCATATCATCCACCAGGAGCCACGTAATTAATATTTTTCAAAACAACACATTCCATACTATACCTTACTTATATATACATACTACCTTAGCATTCACTAACATCATTTGGTCCAATTCATTTTTACATAAGGACATATGTATTATTCCTTCTCCACTTACTCTACTTATTTCACTGTTATTAGATCATAATAACGTTATTGCGCGCTTTTGATTTGTCATTAAGCAATTATATACTTTTGCTTTTATACTCAAATTGATATTCTCTACTCCGCGCTTAAACATCTAAGTTAATCATAATCATAATCACGCTCACAATATACATCTAATTTGTTACTTAAAAACAATTCTCTTGCTATTCATTTCAAACACCCATATAACTTGTTATTGCACCCGAACAATGGCCGCGCCGCGGACTTGGGACGCTGCGCTGCGCCCCAGCGATTCCTCACGTGCGCGGCCTTTGTTCGACTAGGCACTTATCTATACAATATATTCTTTATACATTATATAAATTACTACATTATTTGTGTAACACATAATTATCTTTAGGGTATCTACATATAGTCATTAACTTTAAGATCTATACACATTAAACAATTAATCAACATACACGGTGACACACATTACTTTAACAAATATATCAAATCACACATTACGTCATTGAATCCGGCCGCCCGGACCAAGGCGACGCGCCGCGCCGCTGCGCGCAAATTTTCCCACGGTCGCGCCGAGAACAATGGGTATTGTTCGAACCAACAACAACATCCAACATTCTCTCCATTTTGTTTTAACTATTAGTATATTCCCCTTGTAATTTGATATAAATACACATTTACATTACACTAAATATATTACACATCACCATTATATTGATTATACATTATACAAATTATTAAAATATTTGCGCAACACGTAATTATCTATAGGGTAGTTACATACAATCATTGACTTTATGATCAATACACATTAAACAATTAATCAACATACACGGTAACACACATTACTTTAACGAATATATCAAATCACACATTACGTCATTGAATTCGGCCGACCGGAATGGAGCGCCTCTGCGCGCAAATTTTCCCACGGTCGCGCCGAGAACAATGGGTATTGTTCGAACCAACATCCAACATTCTTTTTATTTTGGTTTTAACTATTAGGATATTCCCCGTGAAATTTGATATAAATACATATTTACATTAAACTACACCTATTATACATCACCATTATATTAATTATACGTTACACAAATTATTACAATACTTGCGCCACACATAATTATCTCTATGGTAATAACATGCAGACACTAACTTCAAGATCAACGCACATCAAACAATTAATCAACATGCACAGCGACACATATTACTTTAACAAATACATCAAATTACACATTACGTCATTGAATTCGGCCGCCCGGACCGGAGCGCCGCTATGCGGAAATTTTCCCACGGTCGCGCCGATAACAATGGCTATTGTTCGCTCCAACACCCAAGATTCCTTTTACTCTTGTTTTAATCACAAGTATATTCCCCGTGAATTTGATATAAATATATATTTACATTTAAACTACATCTATCACACATCACCATTATATTAATTATATGTATACACATTATTACAATACTTGCGCCACACATAATTATCTCTAAGGTAATTACATACAGACAATTAACTTTAAGATTAATACACATTAAACAATTAATAACATCCATGGTGTACACACATTTCATTAACAAAATATATCAAACTACTCATTACGTCATTGAATTCTGCCGACCGGTCAGGAGCGCCGCCTAGCGCAAATATTCCCACGGTCGAGCCGAGAACAATGGGCATTGTTCGCATTAACATCAAAGATTCTTTTTATTCTTGTTTTAATCTTAAGTATATTCCCTGTGAACTCTGATATTAATACATATTTATCCTTAAAATTTTTACTACACATCACCATAATATTGATTATGTAATCACTCTATCAAAATCAAACATTCATATCATTCAACAGGAATTCACTGGTAGCACTACACATTAACACTAAGTTTCCTCGTCTAACATTTCACACAGAAAATTTAATTATTATTCCTTAATTATCAACATAATTTCACCATGTAAAAGCCTCCCTTATTGTCACACACAAACTTTACACACTAACATAATTTCCACTCATATTCACACAAACACAACTAAACTCTTCCATATTAGTCTGAAACATTAACAACATTAACACTTATATAAACATTTATACACATACAACACAATTAGTAATTGTTAATTTTCACATATCACTTTAACAATAATTAATACACGAAAATTCATCACTAACTTACAATTTCACAAATTCTCACTTGTTTCCATACCAATTGGGATTCTAATTAGAATTCCAATTGGCAAAAATCTTATTGGAATTTTTCCAATTGGAAAAATTTTCAAAACTTTTACTGATCGATTTATATCGACCCATCGATTATTTATAACACAACTTAACTTGGTTAAATATTTACTATCATCACTATTTACAGACTTAATTACCCACACCAATTCATATATCTCACTATTATAACCACACAATTCTGTCACATACACCGATCACTTCGCTTTACATAACTGCTACATAAATGTAGCCATCGGATAATCTTATACTTACCATTGTAATAAAAACCTAACTGTGAAAAACTTATTTATACCTAAAATATAAGAATTAGATAATAAGAACTATCTCTTGCGACCACACATTCTACTCAATACGCTTACACACACCTGACAATTCCTTACTTTACCAAGGGGAACCGACGAGGGGCGGATGAAAACATTGCTATGTCGTAGTCTTGCCTCTCCGGATGTTTCCCCTACACCTACACATAAAACCGGCAAAGGGCGGGTCGTCGTATCAAATAGCGAGACCCTACCCCTTTGCTGGTTAATCTCACCCCACATGCTCACTCATAACACTAAGCAGCGAGACAAACACACCCCTACAAAATAGAACACAGGAGAAAAAAAAAAAAAAAAAAAAAAAAAAAAAAAAAAAAACCTAACCTAACCTAACCTAACCTAACCTAACCTAACCTAACCTAACCTAACCTAACCTAACCTAACCTAACCTAACCTAACCTAACCTAACCTAACCTAACCTAACCTAACCTAACCTAACCTAACCTAACCTAACCTAACCTAACCTAACCTAACCTAACCTAACCTAACCTAACCTAACCTAACCTAACCTAACCTAACCTAACCTAACCTAACCTAACCTAACCTAACCTAACCTAACCTAACCTAACCTAACCTAACCTAACCTAACCTAACCTAACCTAACCTAACCTAACCTAACCTAACCTAACCTAACCTAACCTAACCTAACCTAACCTAACCTAACCTAACCTAACCTAACCTAACCTAACCTAACCTAACCTAACCTAACCTAACCTAACCTAACCTAACCTAACCTAACCTAACCTAACCTAACCTAACCTAACCTAACCTAACCTAACCTAACCTAACCTAACCTAACCTAACCTAACCTAACCTAACCTAACCTAACCTAACCTAACCTAACCTAACCTAACCTAACCTAACCTAACCTAACCAGTCTCAGCCTTGCCGCGGTCGCGAGCGGATCGTTTACGCGTCGCTCCCGCTCCGAAAAACGGCTAAGTTCTCGCGAAAAATCGAAAAAGTGGTAACAATGTTGAAAAGTTATAAGTGTTTGGTATCCAAATGTGCGCGCTGAGACGCTCTATCGAACAGTGAAAACCGCGAAGTGATCGAACATTTTCCGGAAAAGTTATCGCGGAAAAACTGAAACTCCGAAAATCCTCGGGGACAAAAGTGCGTGCGGCGTCAAGGAACGATCTGTGACCCCCACTTTTCGGACTGTAGTTCGGTGCAGGAGGTTCCCCCGCATACTCCTGCCAAATTTCAGATTTTTCCCGCTGAAAATCGCGAAGTTATAGACAAATTTATAGCGAAAAATGTGCAAAAAACTGTGAAAGTGACACTTTTTAGGTCTTAAGTTAGGATTTAGATCTATGACCTAGTGTTTTTAGTGTTTACCCTTGTGCGCGTACTCCAGTGCTATCATCTCGCCGAATTCCAGATTTTTCTGACTTGATTTGGCTGAGATATAGCGTTATTAAAAGTGAGTAAATATCTCCAATGACAGTGACATTCCGTGACATTTCAGTGACTATTTTTCTAGTGTTAGCTTAGTATTATAAATTAGTTTTTGGTGTCTTTGTGTGCGGACAGACCTCTGGTAGGTCCTTGCTAAATCTCACTTCTTCGAATTAACTCTAACCTAGGAAATAAGACTCTTTCCCTCCGTGACTTTTGACTTTGTAATTTGTGTAAATCTGTGACAGTGACACTTCATTCTCTAATTTCATAGTGACTAAGTACATTTTTACCCCTTATATTCATACAACCGTGTAGCTGCAGACCTCTTCTAGGCTTGTGCAAAGTTTGAAAATTTTAGTGTTACTATAAGTGTATCAAATCAGACATTATCTAGATAGTGTTCGTGCGCCGCGGCCCAGGCACTTTGTTTCCGCGGCTGGCCGACCGCCGGCGCATTTAGTTCCCACGGTCGGGCGACCCCTGAGGTGCGGCCGGGTTGCGGGAGCGGGGACGGTGTGCCTCGGTGCACTGTTTAGTGATTTTTAACTTTTATGAGTTTTAAAACTTTATTGACTTATGCTTGGTGCGTAACATTTTAACTGTTTGTGGTTCCGGGTTCATATGAACCGGACCACTTGTAGGCACTATGTCGCAGCCTAGTGATGAGCCGACGACACATATAGGATCTGACGAAATTAACCCAAGTGACATATTCACCTTCACCACTGCGCTAAACAAACTCGCCGACATTATAACTAACGCTGTCAGAGACGCCAAAAGCGTCACTGCGTCGAATAAACGCCGCATCTGCGTAGCATCCGACGATGTCCGCATGTTAGCGAACACGCTCCTGTGCTGCGGCTTTGCGCCCCACGATGGTGCAGGCCCTGCACCCACCTCTACTGTCGACACGTCCAAACTCAAGGACGACATTATGTCTTGCGTGAGAGAGGAGATGGGGAAACACCTCACCGCCTTCGAGAACATTAAACAAGACCTGTTAGAACAACAGAAACAACAGGCTAAGGTGACCTACGCCACGGTAGCCTCTGCGGCGACCTCCGCCGTCGCCTCCGCCGGCGGCCGGATCGCCGCCATACCCTCCACTGCGAAGACAACCTCTCCTCCGGCGCCTCCAACAACCCGACCTGCTATCATCGTGACCCCGAAAGAGAGCGTCAAAACGAAGGAAGAAGCCGTCGCTGCCTTCAAGAAGTCAATATCTTTCCGTGACACAACATACGCACCTGCAAAAGTACAGACACTCTCGAATAACAAGCTGAGAGTGGAATTCGACTCCGCGGATCAACGCGATGACGCCCTCAATCGCCTGCGAACGGCCGAGCGCGTAAGCGCCGAACCCGCTCGCCGGCTCATGCCCATGATAATATTGAAGGGCGTCTCATGCGATGTACCTGCGGAGGAACTCGTCTCAATTATACGCGGTCAAAACCCCGAGATCGGAACACTTATAGAGAGCGACGCGGACCTTAGTTTTAGGTTCAAGCGAAGCAATCGCAACGATAAACTGTACAACGCAGTGCTTGTTGCGTGCCCGAACGTGTGGCGGCGGATCACCGGGATGGGGCGGGTTTGCGTGGATTACCAACGTGTCCACGCTGAGGACTTCTCCCCATTCCTTCAGTGTTTCCGCTGCCTGCAATTCGGGCACACAAAGGCCAAATGCACAAACACAAGTTCACCCTGCGCTCACTGCGCAGACAGTAAACACACCGCAGATAGCTGCCCTATAAGGGAAAAGAAGGGAAAACCCACTTGCTATAACTGCGTAAATCATAATACCCGATTTAACTCCAAAACCGATACGGGACACAAGGCGACATCACCTTCCTGCCCACGCCTGCGGTCTATGAGGGAGAGGATCGGGCAAAGGGTCGATTACGGCCAATAGCCCGTGCTCTCTCTCATAGTTAACCGCGAACGTATGCATTAAACACCGCGTCCCGTGTCGGTTCCGGAGTCGAATCGGCACACTCAACAACACACATATCAATCGCTAACTACTAAACATGCATTCACACACTACAAGCACTACTCACACGCCAACATACATTCATCACACGCTCGCTCGTACATTGCTTGGGTTCGCGTCGCTTTCAGCCACTAAGTGCATTGCGGCGATTCGATTCCTGCGCATTTAATCGATACATAAGAACTCCACTCTCGGCTTGAGTTCGATATTTGTATGTACAATCTAGTATAACACTATTATTACAAATCTAATGTTAAATTTAAATAGCCTAATTTTTCTGTTATACATCTATACTTTCTAACTTCTTTTACTATCGCTCCGCCACTCATTTATCTCTTATACGTGCTTCTTCAGCCAACCTACTTATACTTAATATTTATCAAAGTCTTAACTATTTGCACTTTTACTCCTTATTTGTATTAACGGTCTATCTTACAAATTATATATAACATTATATTTCTTTAGTCATAATTACCTTTTATATTGCAATAATTTTAGACCTTAATGTATTATTTAATAGATAATATTAGCAAGTAAGATAAATTTGATTTTTCATGCACAATTACCTTTTAACAGGGCGCAATCAATCCGCACTACTTATAGTGCGGGGTGAAAGCACCTCGTAACTTTAATTATAATACTCATTGTTATTACTCAATATTCATTCATTGCGCACCGAGCGAGCCCCATGCTTCCCCCCGGCGCTTCGGCACCGCCTCAAACCCCTCCCACACCTTTAACGCTCACCGCGACGAATGGATAAAGCACTTTCCACTTTATACCATACACAGTAGTCTCAAATTACCTTGCGCGGGGCTTGGCTTGATGCGCAGAATTGTTTTATGTTTAATTGGTTAGCTTTAATACTAGAATTTAATTTTACTTCATGTATAGCCATTAGTCCTTACTATATTATTAATTATATTTAATATTTACTCTTCCCCGTTATTGATCAAACGCATTACATGTACTCCAAATACTCTAATGTTATCCATAATCACTAGTCTTACTCTCACAGATTAATTAACATCTCATGCTGCGACATTCTTCTTTAACAATTATTTTATAATAGTAATATTCATACTTGCTACTACGCTTACCTTCAACGCATTCAATTCTATGTACAAAACATAATACTTTATTTTAAACTTATAAGGACATTACGACCGACGCCTGACACTTTAGTCCGGCAATTTGTACCTGTAGTGAGTCACTATTGCAGCGGCTAAGGGACTTTGTTTTACGCTTTGCTCAATAACATTTACATCTAATTTTCTACACATCTATGATTTTTGTTTATTTACTTTCAATTATGTCACACGTATCATTACCCGTCATTATTGTTACATTTTCATGTCGAAATACTATTTAACTGCAATGAATAACCACTTTATCATAAGTTTAATACTAAGTCTTTGAACGATCGTTTTCTATCTCATCTTTATTTTTCGAACATCAACTTTTCATTTATAAGTAAGCTTAATCTATCTAGAATAAGTTTTTAATAATGTATTTCATGTACAATACTATTTAAATCTGCTGTGCATTGCGGAACTCCCTTGTAGGGAAATTACGCTATGCGCCTGCGCCGCGCAATAGCAAATTCGCTTAGTCGAGTTAGCCTTTGCAGCGGCGTATGGTTCGCATAATGTACAGCGGAGCGCGAGCCCCTGGTGAATGACTGCACCGTATAGTGCTCATATCGTCCACTAGGAGCCACGTAAATTCACACTTCTTAAACAACTTACATCATATTATATCTTACTTATATACACGTACTACACTAACACTAACTTCCTCATCTTGTCCAATTCACTTTCTCACACGGCCATATGTATTACTTCACCTATTCCATTTTATTTATTTTATTGTGATTACCACCACCCCTTAATTAATTACATTCACTTAATACATACTAACATTCATAGATCCTATCAGTTTTACTTTCGACGCATCCTACGCGCCGCATATCTATTGAGTCACAGAAGTTGCTGTTTCCCGCGCTTAGAATTAGCATAACTCCTTCAATATCATTCTCCGTTTTTGATTATACGCACAATAATTTCACTTGTTAATATACACTTATATTGTATAACAATACATCACGATAAAACATAAACAAATGTTCACACTGTCACTTTCCAATACATTTCTATAATAACGCACACAATTACTTCAAACATATCTTTTTACATACTCACGTTCACAATATATACCTAATTTGTCATTCAAAACAATTCTCCCGCTATTCATTTCACACACCCATAAAGCCTTTCACTGCCCCCCGGACAATGGCCGCGCCGCGGGATTGGGACGCAGCGCTGCGCCCCAGTGATTCCTCACATGCGCGGCTTTAGTTCGACTAGGCACTCATCTATACAATATCTTCTTTATACATTATATAAATTATTACAATATTTGCGTAACACATAATTATCTTTAGGGTATTTACATACAGTCATTAACCTTAAGACACACATGAAACAATTAATCAACATACACGGTGACACACATTATTCTAACAAATACATCAATCACACATTACGTCATTGAATCCGGCGCCTGGACGAAAGCGCCGCGCCGCTGCGCGGCGCGCAAATTTTCCCACGGTCGCGCCGAGAACAATGGGCATTGTTCGAACCAACATCCAACATTCCTTTCATTTTGCTTTAACTATTAATATATTCCCATTATAATTCGATATAAATACATATTTACATTAAACGAAATATATTACACATCACCATTATATTAATTATACATTATACAAATTATTAAAATATTTGCGCAACACATAATTACCTATACATACAATCATTGACTTTATGATCAATACACATTAAACAATTAATCAACATACACGGTGACACATATTACTTTAACGAATATATCAAATTCTACATTACGTCATTGAATTCGGCCGACCGGACTGGAGCGCCTCTGCGCGCAAATTTTCCCACGGTCGCGCCGAGAACAATGGGTATTGTTCGAACCAACATCCAACATTCTTTTTATTTATTTATTTTTTGTTTCAACTATTAGGATATTACCCGTGAAATTTGATACAAATACATATTTACATTAAACTACATCTATTACATATCACCATTATATTAATTATACGTTATACAAATTATTACAATACTTGCGCCACACATAATTATCTCTATGGTAATTACATGCAGACACCAACTTTAAGATCAATGCACATCAAACAATTAATCAACATGCACGGCGACACATATTACTTTAACAAATACATCAAGTTACACATTACGTCATTGAATTCGGCCGCCCGGACCGGAGCGCCGCTATGCGGAAATTTTCCCACGGTCTCGCCGAGAACAATGGCTATTGTTCGCTCCAACATCCAAGATTCCTTTTTACTCTTGTTTTAATCATAAGTATATTCCCCGTGAATTTGATATAAATATATATTTACATTTAAACTACATCTATTACACATCACCATTATATTAATTATACGCACACATATTATTACAATACTTGCGCCACACATAATTATCTCTAAGGTAATTACATACAGACAATTAACTTTAAGATTAATACACATTAAACAATTAATAACATTCATGGTGTACACACATTTCTTTAACAAAATATATCAAACTACTCATTACGTCATTGAATTCTGCCGACCGGTCAGGAGCGCCGCCGAGCGCAAATATTCCCACGGTCGAGCCGAGAACAATGGGTATTGTTCGCATTAACATCAAAGATTCTTTTACTCTTGTTTTAATCTTAAGTATATTCTTTGTGAATTTTGATATTAATACATATTTATTTTTAAAATTTTTACTACACATCACCATAATATTGATTATGTAATCACTTTATCAAATCAAACATTCATATCATTCAACAGGAATTCACTGGTAGCACTACACTACACATTAACACTAAGTTTCCTCGTCTAACATTTCACACAGATAATTTAATTATTATTCCTTAATTATCAACATAATTTCACCATGTAAAAACCTCCTTTATTGTCACACACAAACTTTACACACTAACATAATTTCCACTCATATTTACTCAAACACAATTAAACTCTTCCATATTAGTCTGAAACATTAACAACATTAACACTTATATAAACTTTTATACATATACAACACAATTAGTAATTGTTAATTTTCACAATATCACTTTAACAATAATTAATACACGAAAATTCATCACTAACTTACAATTTCACAAATTCTCACTTGTTTCCATACCAATTGGAATTCTAATTAGAATTCCAATTGGCAAAAATCTTATTGGAATTTTTCCAATTGGAAAAATTTTCAAAATTTTTATTGATCGATTTATATCGACATATCGATGATTTATAACACAACTTAACTTGGTTAAATATTTACTAACATCACTATTTACAGACTTAATTACCCACACCATTTCATATACCTCACTATTATACCCACACACTTTTGTCACATACACCGATCACTTCGCTTTATAGAACTGCTACATAACTGTAGCCATCGGACAATCTTATACTTACCACTGTAATAAAAACCTAACTGTGAAAAACTTATTTATACCTAAAACATAAGAATTAGATAATAAGAACTATCTCTTGCGACCACACACTTTACTCAATACGCTCACACACACTTGACAATACCTTACTTTACCAAGGGGAACCGACGAGGGGCAGATGAAAGCATGGCCATGCCGTAGTCTTGCCTCTCCGGATGTTTCCCCTACACCTACACATAAAACCGGCAAAGGGCGGATCGTCGTATCAAATAGCGAGACCCTACCCCTTTGCTGGTTAATCTCACCCCACATGCTCACTCACAACACTCAGCAGCGAGACAAACACACCCCTACAAAATAGAACACAGGAGAAAAAAAAAAAAAAAAAAAAAAAAAAAAAAAAAAAAAAAAAAACCTAACCTAACCTAACCTAACCTAACCTAACCTAACCTAACCTAACCTAACCTAACCTAACCTAACCTAACCTAACCTAACCTAACCTAACCTAACCGTTAACAATTTTGTTTTTAATTTACATTTTTTCTTGGTTGTGGTGTGGATTGTGTTAAAGCGCACATAGGGCGCAGTGTTTTGATAGGTTCAGACTGGTTTTGAGCTGTAATACTACATTTTGGAAAATAACAAAATTTTACTTAAATCTTAATACTTTATTAAATTCGGCAAAGTTTTTGTATCGACTGTTTTGGATTGTTGCAATTTCGAACGCGTCCCGTTGATCCCGATACGTGGACCCCACGCTCGCTGGGATCTGGAGACCCCAAAACTGTTTGTTTTTGCGAAAACCCTTAAAAGTCGATATTTTATTCGAAAAATTCACATTATTGTCTCTGACAATTTAATTTTGGTCTTGAAATCTAGATTTTTTGTGTAACCCGTGTCCTGCCGCTCGGTGGCACACGGAGGGTGTGGCTATTCTGTTTTTGTATTGTTATTAATATTTAAATTCACTAAATTTTGTTTCAAATATCAGTTTTTGGGCCCCCCTCGAAATTTTTTGCTCCCGGTCGTTCCAGATTATCACACCATTAGACGCGTCTCGTCGAGCCCGACACGTGGATACCACGCATGCTGGGTCTGGACGCACTAAAACTGCAAAATTTCCCCCGCCCACCCACCCAATAGCGTCATTAGGTATATCAACTCGGATTGACTTTCAAACAAACTTTCATCAAAATTTTTAAAAAACTCATTACTTATTTTGGACAATAATTAGACTTCGTAGGAACTATTTATACACACTTAGACGACAAACTACGTCGTTGCAGACCATATATCTTGACCTTTTGACATAAATACAATTAATTTTAACTATATTTGTATTATTGACATCCTGTGAGCCTCTACACTCACATAAAGACTTGCTCTGTTTGCCAAGTATAAAACAGCTCTCTGGGCCTCCTACACCCAGTGGATTTGAATTTCCAGACGTGTTCCCCCACAATATAATGCAAGTGTCGCCGCCAATTTGGAAAAAACTCACCGAGGAAGGAGTCGCCCACATTGATGTCCAGAGGGTCCGAGTCATGGATCAGTCCCCACTTATACAATGCTCGCGATGTCTCGGCTATGGTCATGGCAAAAAGTTTTGTCATGACCAAGTCGACGCCTGCAGCCATTGTGGAGGACCACATATAAGATCCAATTGCCCGGATTGGATGGCAGATACAACTCCGTCCTGCTGCAACTGCCAAAAGGCAAAACTGGGCAGCATGGGGCATAATGCATTCAGCAGTGAATGCCCAATACGGAGAAAATGGGAGAATCTCGCGAGATCTGCAGTGGCGTACTGCTGAAGTTGAGTCCATCGGAAGAGGAAAGAATGCATACCACCAGCAAATTGGAGAAGCAGCCGACTGGATAGACGACGATGCTGATTATGGCAATCAATATCCGCTATTGATAAAACTGAAGCGGCAACAAAGCTCCCATAGTCACTGTCACAGATGGACTTACATAGATATATATAGAACAGATATAAATACAAATAAGAAATAAGAATTATACTAAAAAGTATAATATAAGATTATACTAAAGTAGTATAACATGAAATGTATAATAAAAGATAAAAAAAGCAAAAGATAATATAAACAGCAACACACTTGACATATTGTAAAGAACACAGCGAATAAAATAGAAAAAAGTAACAAAAATTAATAGTTAAAAATTACAAGAGAATAGAAATAAAGAAGTAAAATGATATAAAGAAAATTTGACGGTGTACAGTGTTTTAAAACAGAAGATTACTTAGAAATACAAAACAGTTGTTTCTTTTAAATTGCATAATTTAGGTAAAGATAAATTAAAATATAGTAAAATTTAGCGTGTTTAAAGCTTTAAAATGGCGTAAATAAAAGTAATATAATTATAAACAGAAATAAAGAAGCTATAGAAACTAGAGTATAAAACGAATAAAATAATTGAAGTGATAAAAGTAGATATTCTCGGCACATTAAAAAGAAAAGATTATAAAGAAGTGAAAATAAACAAATTACAAAAATTAGCAAAATATATAAAAACTGACGACAATGAACAAGACATAACAACGGCTCTGACAACTTGTTGGGGGAATGAAAGAAGGTTAGGTTATAAAAACCTAACCTATTAAAAAAAAAAAAAAAAAAAAAAAAAACCTAACCTAACCTAACCTTTTTTTTTTTTTTTTTTTTTTTTTTTTTTTTTTTTTTTTTCTCGCGGGGAAAATCCCTTTACGGACCATCCCACCCCCTAAGGGGCGGGGGTGTGTCGGACTCACCGGTGCGCCTTCCGGCCCAGCGAGACGTGGAGCTGGGTCGGGTCCCTATCATAATTTGCGCACCGAAATACCGACTAAAAACCCCGCGTTGGCCACCATCGGTGCACTTTGGAGACGGCCCCGGGATACTGCTGAACAGACGCGCCAGGACCGCCTCCTTGTGCACTGCCGCTTAGAGCGACGCGGCTTCAAACGCCTTTGGCGTTACGTCTCGGGGGCCGCCAGGATAGGGAAGGCGGCCCCGTGTGGCCTCTGCGACGCCGGGTTAGTTGGCGTCCCGGCGCCTAGTTCGTCGTCTGCGGTGACGACGAGCGGGATCGTTCTGCTCCCGATCCCGCTCGGCGCTCTCCTTCTGCAACATGACGCGTTCGCAGAAGGAGAGCATTGCTCGCCACGACCTCTGGCTACCGACCATGGCGGCGACCACCGCCGGCAGCGAGAGGTCTCCACCCAAAACCGCAGTGAGAGCGCTGCGCTCCTCGCCCCAGGCTGGGCATTCCTCCAGTGTGTGCTGGGCCGTGTCCTCGCGGCAGTTGCCACAGTGGTGGCACACGGCGGACTCCTCGGCTCCGGCTACGCGACACAAGTACGCACCGAAGCAGCCGTGCCCGGTGAGCACCTGCGTCAGCCGGAATGTCGGCGCACCGTGGCACCTCTCCAGCCACTGTTGGAGGACAGGTCGCACTGCCGCGACGGTCCTCGTACCAGCACTTGGGCTCTCCAGCCTGGAACGCCACTCCTCCACGGCGGTCCTGCGGAGGGAGACCAGCATGGCCTCGACCTCTCGGGACACCAGTCTCTGCCCGCGCTGGGACGCCTCCTCTCGTCCAAAGAAAACTGACGAGAGGGTCTTAGCGTCCAGCTCCCAGGGCAGAGTTCCCGCTAGAACGCAGGCCGCCTCGTGCGAGACCGTGCGGTAACCCCTGACGATTCGCTGCGCCACCATGCGCTGCGGACGGTGCAGCAGGCGGACGCAACGAGGGTTTAGGGACTCGGCCCAAACGGGACTCCCGTAGAGGGCCATGGACCGCACGACTCCAGCATACAAGTTTCGGCAAGGGATGCCAGGACCATCGGTGTTGGGCAGCAGGCGCCCCAGTGCGCCCGCCGCCTTCACCAGTTTCGGCGACAACTTCTCAAAATGCGCGCGGAAATCCCATCGGCTGTCGAGGATGAGGCCAAGATACTTCATGCTCGAGCCGACGGGAACCCGCACGCCGTCCACTGTGAGGTGGGCCTCTGGTGGGGGCCCACACCGAGGTCCGTGGAAACACACGGCCTCGGTCTTGTTCAGGGCCACCGTGAGGCCCAGTCGCCGAATCCTGCCAACCACCAGTCCCGTACCAAACGAGGCTAGCAGGGCGGCTCTCCTGAAAGTCCTGGCCGTCGCTGTCACCAGTGTGTCGTCCGCATAGCAGACGACAGCGACGCCCCGAAGGTTGGTACCACGGAGCACCCAATCGTACCCGATGTTCCACAAGAGCGGACCCAGAACCGATCCCTGTGGAACACCGCACGTCACCGCTCTTCGGTGCCACCCGTTGGCGCCCGGATACACCACGCACCTGTCAGAGAGGTACGCGTGCACCATGCGCCGGAGATAGGGCGGCACCTCGTGGTACCGCAGTGCTTCAACGATGCAAGCCCAGGGCATGGTGTTGAAAGCGTTGGCGATGTCGAGAGACACCGCCACCACGACTTTGCCCCGGGACACCGCTTCTTCCGCCTGTGCCTTGACCCGCAAAATCGCGTGGATCGTGGACCGGCCCTGTCTGAACCCGAACTGGCAGTCCGCCAAGTCCGGGCCCGTGTCCTCCAAGTGCTCGACGAGGCGCGCGTGAACAATACGCTCAAAAAGCTTGCACACCTCGTCGAGCAACACGATGGGCCGGTAGGCCGATGGCGACTCTGCGGGTCGCCCCTCCTTCCGAAGCAGGACAAGCTTGCCCGTCTTCCATCGCGACGGGAAGATGCCCTGCTCCAGGCACGCGGAGAAAAGGCCGCGGAGCCTCGTACCCAGCGACTCGACGGCCAGCACCCAGACACGACCGGGCACCCCGTCGAGCCCCGGGGCCGAGTTTTTGCCCCGCAGCCGAAGCACTGCCGCCTCCAATTCTTGCGGCGAAACCTCCGGGATAATCCCTTCCGAAACCGATGACGACGATGGCGCCGATGGACGTGGCGCCATCGGTGGAGGAGTGAACTCCTCGGTGGCCGGGAACAAAGCCGCGACGACGTCCTCGACGAGGTCAGTCCGGAGACTCTGAGTCAGCGGGGGCGCCCACGGGCGGAGTTTTTTCATCGCCACGCGATACGGACGCCCCCATGGATCTCTGTCGAGAGTTCTCCGGAACTCATCATTCGCCGCAGCCTTTGCTCGTGCGATGGCCACCCGCAGCGCTCTCTTCGCCTCTCTGTGGAGGTCGAGAAGGAGCCGCTCTTGTTCGTCGTCGCCGGGTCTACGGGTCCGACGACGACGGTGCCTGGCGAGTCGGCGGCGCGCGACTTGGCAAGCCGCACGCAGCTCAGTGAGCTCGGCCGACCACCAGTACACCTGGCGCTTCGCTGGGAGGCGGGTGACCCGGGGCATGGCCGCGTCGCAGACGCGCGACATCGCCACCCCGAACCATTCCGCCTCTTGCTCGACCCGCACCGGCCCGTCCGGTACGGGGAGCCACGCCTGAATTAAAGCGGCCTCCTTCAACGCCTCCACATCGAGGCGTTTTACGGCCCATCGCCGGCCGCCCATGAAACCGACAGTCGGACTACCACCGGACTGGACGGGGACCTGGGAGGTCTGGACGCTGTACCGTATATATAAATGGTCGGACAGCGACTCCTCCTCGACCAGGACCCTCCAGTCTTGAACACGGCGGGCAAGGGCCGGGGTGGCGAACGAACCTTTTTTTCTCGCGGGGAAAATCCCTTTACGGACCATCCCACCCCCGAAGGGGCGAGGGTGTGTCGGACTCACCGGCGCCTTCCGAGCCCAGCGAGATGTTGTGCCGCCCGTGGATGTGGACGGGCGGCCGCTGGGTCGGGTCCCTACCACAATACGCGCCGAAATACCGACTAAAAACCCCGCGTCGGCCACCATCGGTGCACTTGAGAGACGGCCCCGGGATACCGATGAACGGACGCGCCAAGACCGCCTCTTTGTGCACCGCCGCTTAGCGACGCGGCATGAGACGCTTGTAGCGTCACGTCTCGGGGGCCGCCAAGGTAGGGACGGCGGCCCCGCGTGGCCTCTGCGGCGCCGGGTTAGTTGTTGTCCCGGCGCCTCCTACGTCTCCTGTGGCGACGAGCGGGATCGGTCTGCTCCCGATCCCGCTCAGCGCTCTCCTTCTGCGACATGACACGTTCGCAGAAGGAGAGCATGGCTCGCCACGAACTCCGGCTGCCGACCATGGCGGCGACCACGGCCGGCAGCGAAAGGTCGCTTCCGATGACCGCGACGAGAGCGCTGCGCTCCTCGTCCCAGGCTGGGCACTCCTCCAGCGTGTGCTGGGCCGTGTCCTCACGGCAGTTGCCACAATGGTGGCACACGGCGGACTCCTCCGCTCCGGCTATGCGACACAGGTACGCACCGAAGCAGCCATGCCCGGTGAGCACCTGCGTCAGCCGGTATGTCGGCGCACCGTGGCGCCTGTCCAGCCACTGTTCGAGGACAGGTCGCACTGCCGCGACGGTCCTCGCACCAGCACTAGGGTTCTCCAGCCTGGAACGCCACTCCTCCACAGCGGACCTGCGGAGGGAGGCCAACATGGCCTCGACCTCTCGGGGGACCAACCGCTGCCCACGCCCGGACGCCTCCTCTCGCCGGAAGAAAGCTGACGAGAGGGTCTTAGCGTCCAGCACCCAGGGCAGAGTTCCCGCCAATACGCAGGCCGCCTCGTGCGAGACCGTGCGGTAGCCCCTGATTATTCGCTGCGCCACCATGCGCTGCGGACGATGCAGCAGGCGGACGCAACGATCGCCCAGGGACCCGGCCCAAACGGGACACCCGTAGAGGGCCATGGACCGCACGACTCCAGCATAAAGATTTCGGCAAGGGATGCCAGGACCATCAGTGTTGGGCAACAGGCGCCCCAGTGCGCCCGCCGCCCTCACCAGCTTCGGCGACAACTCCGCAAAATGCGCGCGGAAATCCCATCGACTGTCGAGGACGAGACCGAGGTATTTCATCCTCGAGCCGACGGGAATCCGCACGCTCTCCACTGTGATGTGGGCCCCAGGCGGAGGCCCACACCGAGCACCGTGGAAACACACGGCCTCGGTCTTGTTGAGGGCCACCGTGAGGCCCAGTCGCCGAATCCTGCTCACCACCAGTCCAGTACCGAACGAGGCGAGCAGGGCGGACCTCTGGAATGTCCTGGCCGTCGCTGTCACCAGTGTGTCGTCCGCGTAGCAGACGACAGCGACGCCCCGAAGGTTGGTACCACGCAACACCCAGTCGTAGCCGATGTTCCACAGGAGCGGCCCAAGAACCGAGCCCTGTGGAACACCGCACGACACTTCCCTACGGTGCCACCCGTCGGCGCCCGGATACACAACGTACCTGTCAGAAAGGTACGAGTGCACCAGACGCCGAAGGTAGGGCGGCACTTCGTGGTACCGCAGTGCTTCTTCGATGCAGGCCCAGGGCATGGTGTTGAACGCGTTGGCGATGTCGAGAGACACCGCCACCACGACCCTACCCCGGGACACCGCACGCTCCGCTTGTGCCTTCACCCGCAGAATCGCGTGGACCGTCGACCGGCCCCGCCGGAACCCGAACTGGCAGTCTGCCAAATCCGGGCCCGTACCCTCCAAATGCTCGACGAGGCGCGCGTGGACTACGCGCTCGAAGAGCTTGCACACCTCGTCGAGCAACACGATCGGCCGGTAGGCCGAGGGCGAATCTGCGGGTCGCCCCTCCTTGCGGAGCAGGACAAGCTTGCCCGTCTTCCACCGCGACGGGAAGATGCCCTGCTCAAGGCACGCGGAGAAAAGGCCGCGGAGCCTCGTACCCAGCGACTCGACGGCCAGCACCCAGACACGACCGGGCACCCCGTCGAGACCCGGCGCCGAGTTCTTGCCCCGCAGCCGAAGCACTGCCGCCTCTAGCTCTTGCGGCGAAACCTCCGGAATATCCCTTACCGAAACCAACGACGATGGCGCCGGTGGACGTGGCGCCATCGGTGGAGGAGTGAACTCCTCGGTGGCCGGAAACAAGGCCGCGACGACATCCTCGACTAGATCGGTCCGGAGACTCTGTGTCAGAGGGGGCGCCCATGGGCGGAATTTCCGCATCGCCACACGGTACGGACGCCCCCACGGATCTCTGTCCAGAGACCTCCGGAACTCCTCGTTCGCCGCGGCCTTCGCTTGCGCGATGGCCACCCGCAGCGCTCTCTTCGCCTCTCTGTGGAGGTCGAGAAGAAGCCGCTCCTGCTCATCGTCGCCGGGTCTACGGGTCCGACGACGACGACACAAAAAATGTTCGGTTGCGGGTTTAGAACTCCCGCGAAAGACGTTGGCAGTAAGCCGACAAAAACAAATAAAACTCCCGATAACAATAGCCCGAAAGGGGCTACCGGTACCTCTGTCGCGCAGGCGCGGCGCAGCATAGAATCCCAACTCGAACGAGTAGAAGAAACTGGCGGCGCCGGGTCTGCGAGGCAGAGGCCACGTTTGAACCCAACGGACAACAAGGCCATAGCTAAGAAAACGACAACGACTGCAAGCTCGTTAGACAAGTCCCCCAAAAGGGACTCGGAATACTTAAATAGGACGTCTGAAGCAAAAGCCTGTCTCATCAAACTTAGACTTCAGATAAATAACAGTCGAAATCTCAAGACAGAGATTAAAAATGAAGTTATAGAGGCCGCGGATAGATTATATAAACTGGTTAGAGATGCGGAAGAAGACAGAGCTTACAGAGAAGGAATCGGAAAGGACATGCACTGTGAGAAACAAGGGAGAGAAAAATCTGCAAACGAACAAAGGGAAACAGGGACGAATTCGACGGGGCAAAATGATATTGTTAAGAAACTTGATGAGCATGCTAAACTACTAAATGAAAACAAAGAAGAGATGATGAAATTAAATGAAGAAATGAAAAAGCATAGGGAAGAGTGGCTAAATAAAGGAAGTTATGCAAATGTGCTGGCTGCACCACCGAAAAATATACTAAGAGAGCCCACAACAACAATGCACTCAATCGTAGTGACTTCGGTGGATCAGGCAGACTCAGGTGAAGAGGTATTTGAAAAAATAAGAAAAAGAATAAATGCAAAAGAGGAAGGCCTAAAAGTAGACAGTATACGGAAGGCAAAGGATAGAAAAGTAATAATCGGATGCAGGACGAAGGAAGAATTAGGAAAGATAAAGGAAAAGATAAGAAAAGCGGAAGGAGAACTGAATATGGAAGACGTAAGAAACAAACAGCCGTTGATCATACTGAAATAAGTCCTCAGCATCAACTCTGACGAAGACATCATTAAAGCCCTCAAATCCCAAAATGAACACCTGCTTGGAAATTTGAGCGATTGTGAGACCGAAATAACTGTCAAATACCGCAGGTGCCAACGAGAGTGTGGGGGATATTGACGGAGGTAGCGTCTGTACACATAGACATACAACGGGTCAGGGTAGAGGAGCAATCTCCCCTGGTGCAGTGCTCGCGATGCCTCGGCTTCGGACATGGGAAGAGGTTCTGCCGGGATCAAACGGATGCATGCAGTCACTGTGGCGGGCCTCACCACAGGTCAGATTGCCCTGACTGGGTGGCGCAAGTACCGCCAACGTGCTGCAATTGCATCCGGGCGAAACTAAGCGGAACCGACCACAACGCATTCAGCGCGGAGTGCCCCGTGAGGAAGAAGTGGGAAACTCTGGCGAGATCAACAGTCGCGTACTGCTAAAGTCGATCCCAGAGTCCCAGATCAGACCGAGATGGTTGGAAAACTGGGATCCCACGAATTCCAAACGGGGAGCGTATGCGTGGAGACTAAGAGGCAAGGCAGCGCGGGAGCTGACGGGATGAGAGAAGTCCTCACTATGTCCATAGAGCAATGCCTGCGAGCACTCATCGACGGAACAGCCCCAAATATAAACACCATTGGGAAACTATATAGTGAATATATAGATAACACCTGTGCTGATGATACTCCCGATCTGCTGGACAAGTCGAAGGTCCAAAAAGCATGAAAATAAAAAGTATAACATAAAAATTAAATAGGGAAATTGTTTTGTACATAAAAATAAATAAATAAAAAGTTAAAAAATTAATAAATAAAAAAAAAATAATAAATAAATAAATAAAAAAAAAAATAAATAAATAAATAAAAAAAAAAAAAGTATGTAAAAATAAAAATAAATAAAAAATATATGTGAGTTACCTATGTAGACCGAAGACCTCTGATGAATGCAGAGACCGCCAGCGGCGAAGGAGGTTCCCGATGCGCAGCGCGAGTCCAGAGCACAGTAGCCGTCGATCAGTGCCCGCAAGCGAACAAAAAGGATATTCATAGGACATAGTAAAAAGACAATACGTTATATACACACAAATACACTATTATTAAGTAAAATATAGACCACGATACGTCTGAATCCGCATTTCCTGAAACAAACCTATCCGTATAAATAATATAGTACAAGCAAAACATAAATAATTAGCAAATCAATTCATCAAAATAAAAAAGAGCACAAGCATAAAATATCTGATACAAACGAATAAATTGTTATTAAGTTTAAAAGATAGAAATAGTTTACTTAAATACATAATATAAGATTATGTACGAATAGTAAACATGACAATGTAGGATATAAGCAACTAGTATTAGAAAAGATATGATATAAGAAATAGATAAGAAATTAAGCTATGTTAAATTACAATTAAGGCCTATATACAACTAAATGTGAGCATAGATATAGAAATAGAATACATAAGAAAATAAAATAAGAAATATAAACCCTTAGCACAGATACATAGATTAAGATAAATGAAAACAAATTCACTTCCAATTAAAAGTGAAAAACAACCCTGAGCACCATATTGTAAACCAAGAACTGTAAAAAGGCCCTGATTTTGTCGGGGGAGCAGAGTGGGCCGAGAGCCCACAAAAAAAAAACTGTCGCACTCGATCCGCGGTCACGAGAGCAGTGTTTACGGAGCGCTCCGCACGAAAAAATTCGAAAAAATAGTGAAAAGTTGAGTGATAACGACGTGTGATACGTCAAAGTGCGTGTAAAGTGACGCTCTATAAAGGGCAAATAGTGCCCAGACCCGGAAGTGAAAGAATAAAAAGTTTTAGTGCGAAGTTAACCAATTTTGAGGTTAGAAAAGTGGTTTTTGACCTGGCGCTCGAGATATAGATCGACGACCCATACATTTTTTGGTGCCTCCTGAAAGCCCTCGTTGAGGCGCAAATTTTGACACCCCTCTTTCCGCGAGCCGAGTCGAGCTCGCGGAAATATCAGAAGAAAAACAAGTACCGCGTGGCCACGAGGTACGTGTTCCAGCTGCGCGCGGAAATTTTTGAAGACGGGATCGACTAGCTGACATCACTGGAGGACCGAATCCAGTCGAAGACCGCATAAAAGAAGTCCATTCTTAGCTCAGTAAGCGAAATTGTAAAAATTTTAAAAAAATTTAAACTTTAACTTTAGATTACTAGTAAATAAGATCGATAACATATATATTTTATATTTTTCCCATAAAGGGAATCATAGGCCTAACCTATATTTAAAATTTTGGATTTTTCCCATTGGTAGTTTTTGAAATATTTTGAAAAATATAATTTTTGAAAAACACGTGTTTCGCCAATTATAGATAATTTTAAATTTTTAATAGACTGTAAAATAGTACATAATTTACTGTTAATTTAAGCATTTTTTACTAAAAATTTAGAAAAATAGTTTTCGAGTTATTACATTTTTAACACATTTTTGCAAATATTTCATTAAATATTAAACTTAAAATTCTTCTCTGGTCATATTGTTAAAGAGGACAAAATTCCTCATAATTTGAGCCCAAACACGGGTTCTCTGCGATAGATAGAGCGGGAGTTACGAGTTTTCCGCGCCAACGGCCGCCATTTTGAAAATTTTTAAACAGCCGTAGCTTCTAAACTATTGGTCGTAGAGAGCAGCGGGTTTTGATAGTAGCTGAGCTGGGATGAGACCCTCATTTTAAGCCTCAAAAATTTGACATAAAATTTTCAAAAAATTTTGTGAAATTTTTAATACAGGTACATCCGCGAGGTCAGTACGAGTGAAACGAGCCCAAACTCGGGTAAATTCGACCAAAAGGAACGGCAGAAACGAGCAAAAAGCCAAAACAGGCCGCCATCTTGGAAAATTTTAAACGGCCATAACTCCGTAGTTATAAAAGATAGAGTACCTGAGTTTGGACTCGTTTGTTTCGTCAGAGGGAGATCTTCCCCCTCCCACCCCCTCCTCAAACCCAAAATATTAACCGTTTTCCCCCCACCCACATCTCCTTCACTATTCGTCCTAGACCTCCGACCTTGGGTTCGTTAGACGCGTCTCGGCGAGACCTATCTTTTGGCCCCAGGGGTATCCCAGTATCCCCCCCCCACGACCCTCCACTTCAAAATAAGTTTTGAAGTTCCCAAACGTCCCCCCACGAGACCCCCTCCTTCCCCCCCCTCACCCCCGAAAAAATTTTTTCCTCACCCCCCCTAACCATAACTCCG
This sequence comes from Hyles euphorbiae, assembly GCA_023078785.2. Taxonomy (NCBI): domain Eukaryota; kingdom Metazoa; phylum Arthropoda; class Insecta; order Lepidoptera; family Sphingidae; genus Hyles; species Hyles euphorbiae. Next base: position 64,616 of record CM041048.1, read on the forward strand.
TTAATATCCATCCTAGACCCCTCGACCTTGGGTTCATTGGAAGCGTCTCTGTGAGACCTATCTTTTGGCCCCAAGCGAATTCCAAAATTCCCTACCCTCGACCCCCCAAACTTCAAAAGAAATTTTGAAGCTTCTAAAACTCTTCCCACGATACCCTTCCCTTCCCCCCTCAGCCCCGAAAAATTTTGACCTCACCCCCCCTATACCTATCTCCGTCAACATCCATCCTAGACCCCTTGACCTTGGGTTCATTGGAAGCGTCTCTTCGAGACCTATCTTTTGGCCCCAAGGGAATCCCGGATTTCCCCCTCCCCCCTCACTGTAAACTCAAAATAATTTTAAGCTTTAATTTTAAGGAAAACGAATGACATAGATAAGGTTTAATTGTTAACCTAAAATATTTTATCTGTTTACTAACCTGAACGAAATCGGGAACAAAGACTCGCTGTGCACGGTGAGCTGCAATAGACGCAAATACCTGGAAAATAAAACAGGAATTAATAATAATATATTGACATCTAGTGAGCTCTACACTCACTAACTAGACATAAGTATACCGAACCCTGCAAGCCCTTTACACTTGCAGGAGTCTTAATTAAGTGACGCATTCCCCTAAAACACTTATCACCTCTGGTCTCATAGCAAAATGTTCGGCTTCCGAACACCCGCAAAGGAAAATAGAGCGAAGAGCAAATCCCCAGACAAAACACAAAGCCCGAAGGAGATCACAGGGACCAAGGTTGCGCAGGCGCGACAGAGCTTGGAAGCCCAGATGGAAAGACCAGATGGGACCGGCCCTGCCGGGCCTGCGAAGCCGAGGCCGAGGGGTCCCCTTGGGGACGCAAAGGGACAAACAAAAAAGATGACCACGACAGTCTCGCCGCCTGGGGGCACCGGGAGTATAAGTAGAGTAGCGGAGGCAAAAGCCTGCCTACTCAAAATAAAGCTTCAAATTAATAACAGCCGGAATTTAAAGACAGAAATAAAAAATGAAGTTCTGGAAGCCACGGATAGGCTCTACAAGTTAGTTACAGAATGCGAGGCGGATAGGAAAAAAGAAAAGAGAAAGGAGATGGAAGATCTGACCCAAAGCCCGGATCCTGTGCCAAAAATAGAAAACGAGGACACAAAACGGGATGCCCTAATAAGAAAAATGGACGAACACATGAATCTGCTGGAAAAGAATAGAGTAGAGATGTGTAAGCTAAACGAAGAGATACAACTGAACAGGGAAGAGATGACAAAAGGGCGAAGTTATGCCGCAGTTTTGACGGGCCCCAAAGATGGGGAACAAACACCGATGCACTCCATAGTCGTGACGGCGACAGATGAAGGGGCATCAGGTGAAGAAGTTTTCGACAAAATAAGGTCAACCCTCAATGCAAGGGAAGAGGGTATGAGGATAGACAGGATCCGGAGGGCAAAGGACAGGAAGGTCATAGTAGGGTGCAGATCGAAGGAGGAAATGGGGAGGGTTAAAGAGAGGATCAGGACAGCGGGAAATGGCTTAAAAATGGAAGATGTCCAAAACAAGGAGCCAATGGTCCTGATAAGGGACGTCCTATCCTACAACAAGGACGAAGACGTCGTGCGAGCACTACTAACCCAGAACAAGGGCCTGCTGGGAGACGTGTGCGGGGATGGCACGTGCCTGAAAGTAAAATTCAGGAGGCGGGCAAGGAACCCGCATGCGTCTCACATTGCGGTCCAAGTTCCGCCCGTCGTGTGGAAGCGACTCACGCAAGCGGGGTCGGTCCACATAGACGTGCAACGGGTGCGGGTGGAGGATCAGTCCCCACTGATACAGTGCTCCCGCTGTCTGGGCTATGGGCATGGGAAGCGGTTCTGCCGAGAACAGGTGGACGCGTGCAGTCACTGCGGGGGTGCTCACCACAGGTCGGAGTGCGCCGACTGGTTAGCGAGGGCGCCCCCGACGTGCTGCAACTGCGCAAAAGCCAAGCTCGGCGGAGCCGAACATAATGCTTTTAGCCCAGAGTGCCCCGTGAGGAGGAAGTGGGATGTCCTGGCGAGATCCGCCGTAGCGTATTGCTAAGGTGGATCCCAGGAACCCAGATCAGACTTCATCCCCAGCGGGCGCGGGGCCGACATCCGTGGCGCAAGCCAACCTCCAGAGGAAGCAACTAGCAACGCTAGAGTTTCTTCTGGAGGCCAAACAGCGGAAGGTCGACTTCGCGCTACTCCAGGAGCCCTATGTGGGGGGTCAAGGTAGAGTGAGGAACCACCGGGGGGTAAGGATCTTCCAGGGAGAAAACGGGCAAGGGGCCGCGGTCAAGTCAGCCATTGCAGTATTCAATGATGACTTGACCGTGACCCAATGCCCGTCCCTCACCACAACCAACATCACTGTGGCGAAGATCCTGACCGGGGCCCGCGAAATAGCGGTCATCTCATTCTACTTTGAACCCGACAAACCCATAGGGCCATACCTGGAGCAACTGGGGAACATAGTTGAAAAACTGGGATCCCACAACATCCTCATGGGGGGCGACACCAACGCCAAGAGCGTGTGGTGGGGCAGCGGGGACACCGACTCCAGGGGGGAAGCAATGGCAGGGATGCTGGAGGAAAAGGGATTGCAGGTGCTCAACGACGGCCTGTTGCCGACATTTGAAACCGTCAGAGGTGGAAGGCTCCTTACGAGCCATATAGACATCACGGCATGCTCGGAGGACCTTCTCAACCTGGTGGAGGACTGGACAGTGGATACCACGATGGCGAGCTCTGACCACAACGCTATAACTTTCAAAATAAATAAGACTAAAATAAAATATAAACAACAAATAACAAAAACAACAAGAAAATACAATTCAAAAAAGGCTAATTGGAACCGGTTTAATAATAAACTGGAACAAATTATAGTAGATAGCAAAATAACAGAGGAAAATATAAATAAAATAAAAAACAAAATGGAAATAGACATACTAGTAAATAAATATATAGATATTATATCAAAAACATGTACAGAAACCTTACCAAAAATTAAACACAAAAATAACATGAACTTACCATGGTGGTCCAAAGAGCTCGCCGGGATGAAGAAAGAAGTCACCACCAGGAAGAGAAGAATCCGATGTGCAGCGCCGGTACGAAGATCCAAGGTCGTCGCTGAGTACCTGCAAGCAAAAGAAAAATACGAATTAGAAGCCAAGAAGGCACAAGTGGAAAGTTGGAAGGAGTTTTGCAAGGTGCAGGACAAAGATAACATCTGGGATGGAATATACAGGTGTATAGGAAAGGTAAGTAAAAAGCATGAAGACCTGCCATTGCAAAGTGGGGGGCGGATCCTCAGCGCAAAAGAATCTGCAGAATTGCTGGCAGTAACATTCTACCCAGAAGACGATCCGCTGGCAGACAACTCAGACCACCAGAGGACAAGAGAAGCAGCCGCTCGAGTAAATGACGTAGTCAATGCTGAGACCCATGACCCACCATTTACGATCGATGAACTACACGCGGCCACAAACAGCTTCAACCCGAAGAAGGCACCGGGGTCAGACGGGCTGACAGCGGATATCTGCAAGAAAGCCATCGACAGTCACCCGGGATTGTTCCTATCGCTGGCAAATAAGTGCCTAGAGCTTGGCCACTTCCCGACCACCTGGAAGGAGGCTACGGTCATCATCCTCCGTAAGCCTGCCAAGGAGGACTACACACACATTAAGTCCTACAGACCCATAGGCCTTTTGCCAGTGATGGGAAAAATACTGGAGAAGATGGTGGTGGGTCGAGTGAGGTGGCATCTTCACCCTAGGACGAGCCTCCGGCAGTTTGGCTTTATGCCCCAGAGGAGCACCGAGGACTCCCTCTATGTCTTAATGAAACATATACGTAATAAAATCAATGACAAAAAGATTAAAAAATTAAATTAAAATATGCTTTATTGTACACCAAGATAACATACAATTTACAGAATAATCACACAAAAAATATGTACAATGGGCGGCCTTATCACTAATAGTGATTTCTACCAGGCAACCTTTAAGATAGTTGTTATAATATCATTGGACATAGAGGGAGCCTTCGATAGCGCCTGGTGGCCAGCCATAAGAGTCAGACTGGCGGAGGAGGACTGCCCAGTCAACGTCCGAAGGCTGATAGATAGCTACCTCGAGAGCAGGAAAGTAAGAGTGCGATACGCAGTAGAGGAGGCGGAGAGATGGACCTCCAAGGGATGCGTCCAAGGCTCCATTGGGGGTCCCACTTTCTGGAACCTGCTCCTTGACCCACTACTATCTGGACTGGATGGGAGGGGATGTTACTGCCAAGCATTCGCGGACGACGTGGTGCTCGCGTTCGACGGAGATAGAATGGCCGAAATCCAACGCCAGGCCAATGAAACCCTCGCCTATGTGAGGGACTGGGGAGTCAGAAATAAGTTGAAATTCGCGCCACACAAAACAAAGGCTATGGTGTTGACCCGGAAACTTAAGTACGACTCCCCGATCCTTCACATGGGAGGGGTGGACATTGGCCTGGAAAAACAAATAAAAATCCTGGGCGTCACAATAGATAGTGGACTAACTTTTAGGGCGCATATCACTGAGGTGTGCAGGAAGGCACTCTCCTTCTACAACCGGCTTTCCGGGGCGGCGAGATTGCAGTGGGGCTTGGGGCCAGAGGTGATAAAATTACTTTACAAGGCCGTAGTAGAGCCTATAATTTTATATGCCGCAAGCGTGTGGGCTCCAGCCGCGCAAAAGCTCGGCGTCAGGAAGCAGCTCGCTGTAGTACAGCGGGGCTTTGCGCAAAAGCTTACGAAGGCCTACAGGACGGTCTCACTGAACTCGGCCCTGCTGCTCGCAGGGATATTGCCCCTTGACATTCGTGCCAGGGAAAATGCTTCCCTGTACGATGTCAAAAGGGGTTATTCCCTGCGAGCGGTAGGGGATCGGGAGGTGGAACGTCCTGTGGCCTTCGAAAAGCTAGAACATCCGGCGCAAAGAGGAAGGGTGCCATACCAGTGCGTGGTGGACGGTGCAGAGGTGAACCAGATTGTAAATGCTGGGCTCAGTCTGTTTACAGACGGGAGCAAAATTGAAGGCAAAGTGGGAGCGGCGGTTTCCGTCTGGGAAAACGCCGCAGAGAAAAAGTCTATTAAACTCAAACTGGAACCCTTCTGCACCGTCTACCAGGCAGAGTTGGCGGCCCTCCACAGGGCCGTGGAAGAAGCAGTGAAAAGTGGAAAGGCGCAGTGTAGCATCCTGAGCGACTCGAGGGCAGCGCTGGAAACAGTCGCAAGCGGAGTTTCCCTGCATCCCCTCGCGTTTGAGACAAATAAAAATTTACATCTGGCAATCAAACGCAACCAAAAAATTCACCTATTTTGGATTAAAGCTCACGCGGGATTGCAGGGAAATGAGCGAGCAGACGAGCTCGCGAAGGATGCTGCACTGAAGCTGAAGACGCGGCCCCACTATGACAAGTGTCCCGTTTCATTCGTCAAACGACAAATCCGCAAGGAGTCGATTGACGAATGGAATGGGCGCTACGTAGCGGGGGAAACCGCGTCTACCACAAAGCTCTTCTTCCCCGACGCTGTGGAGGCCTACAACCTGGTGAGGAAGATCGCGATCGACCCGATCACAACGCAGGTATTCACGGGGCATGGCGGGTTCTCCGAGTACTTGAATCGATTCAAGTGCAAGGAGAGCCCGGCATGCATCTGTGATCCTGCGGTGAGCGAGTCGATTGTGCACGCCTTATTGGATTGTCCCGTTCACATAGTGGACAGATTTAATATAGAGCAAGAATTAGAGATAGATCTGAATGTTACAAACATAAGTAGGATAATTAGTGATAAGGATAAGAGACTTAAGTTTATATCATATTGTAAGAAAATAGCAAGTAGTGTAATTAATAGGAATAAGTAGAAATAAGTTTGACTAAAATATATAATAGTTATTATATACTTTTAGAAACGTAAGGAAACAGATATTAAATAGACTTAAGTAAAATTATGTAAGTAGTAATTAAAAAAAATGTAACATTGAATTAAAATAAAGAAACCTTAGAAAATAAAACACCAGATAGGCCATAAGCAGGACCTCCCTAAGAAGGAGTTAGGAAACACGAAACTCCAAAAGGAGTATGATAGACAGCTAGGTGTAAGTATACACTAAGAGAGAAGCACACAAAGTCTCTGACAATAGTTAGGGGAACGAGAGGGGCTAAACGCCCCAAAAAAAAAAAAAAAAAAAAAAACCTAACCTAACCTAACCAGTCTTGTGGGGCTTACGGCCTCAAATCATAAAAACGCTCTACACTGCGGTCGTCGAGCCGACCATACTATACGCATCTAGCGTATGGGCGCCAGCATCTAACAAAGTGTATGTGAGAAAGCAGCTCGACGGCCTGCAGAGGAGTTTTGCGCAGAAGCTGACGAAGGCTTACAGGACCGTCTCGCTGAACTCGGCCTTACTGCTCGCGGGACTCTTACCCCTAGATATAAGGGTGCGGGAAACCGCACTCTTATTCGAAATCAAGAAGGGCTACTCCTCGCGAGTGGTGGGGGACAGGGAAGTTGAGGCACCTGAGGCCTTCGTTAGCCTAAGCCATCCAGCAAGACGTAGAACCATGGCTCTGCGTTTCCTGATGGACGGTGCAGAGGTGGCCCAGCATACTGCCGATTCCATAAACATCTATACGGACGGCAGTAAGATAGAGGGTAAGGTCGGAGCTTCACTCTCCATTTGGGAGGATGAGGCCGAGACCAAAACTAAGAAACTCAAGCTGGAGTCATACTGCACCGTCTATCAGGCGGAGCTGTTAGCGCTTAAATACGCGGTGGATGAGGCTCTGATCGCCAATGCACCCCAAATCAACATCTTCTGCGATTCCAGGTCGGCTCTCGAAACAGTCACCAGAGGTGACTCCCTCCATCCCTTGGCGTTCCAAATTAATAAAACCATAACATCTATAGAAGAACGCAACAAAATACTAAAATATTATATAAGCAAAACTGTAGTTCTGTAGTTTAAAAAAAAAGTAATTAAGAATATTTAGCGTAATTACGTAAATAGAGCTCCCATAACTCGTTGTATGTATGTTAAGAAAAATGATGAACAAAAGAAAGATAAAGGTGAAATAAGATGAAGGAAAAGAAAGATAACCATATTGAAAAAAACGAAAGACCACTACATAAAAATACGACGAAACAAAACTGAAGTATAAACAAGGCCTCTGAAGTGTATCAGGGGAAAAGAATTATATATATATATATATAAAATTCTATATATATATAACTCCTTGTATAACCCTGTTGTATAACCCTAACCTAAACTGCTTTTGCTCTTGCTCTTGCTATTGCTCTTGCTCTTGCTCTTGCTCTTGCTCTTGCTCTTGCTCTTGCTCTTGCTCTTGCTCTTGCTCTTGCTCTTGCTCTTGCTCTTGCTCTTGCTCTTGCTCTTGCTCTTGCTCTTGCTCTTGCTCTTGCTCTTGCTCTTGCTCTTGCTCTTGCTCTTGCTCTTGCTCTTGCTCTTGCTCTTGCTCTTGCTCTTGCTCTTGCTCTTGCTCTTGCTCTTGCTCTTGCTCTTGCTCTTGCTCTTGCTCTTGCTCTTGCTCTTGCTATTGCTCTTGCTCTTGCTCTTGCTCTTGCTCTTGCTCTTGCTCTTGCTCTTGCTCTTGCTCTTGCTCTTGCTCTTGCTCTTGCTCTTGCTTTTGCTTTTGCTTTTGCTTTTGCTTTTGCTTTTGCTTTTGCTCTTGCTCTTGCTCTTGCTCTTGCTCTTGCTCTTGCTCTTGCTCTTGCTCTTGCTCTTGCTCTTGCTCTTGCTCTTGCTCTTGCTCTTGCTCTTGCTCTTGCTCTTGCTTTTGCTTTTGCTTTTGCTTTTGCTTTTGCTTTTGCTTTTGCTTTTGTTTTTGTTTTAAGATGATAATTTATTTATGTGCACTTTTGTGGTATGGTTTATATGTATTAGGCAATAATGAAATTAATATAAAAAAAATCAACGATTAATTATAATATATGTCATATTTCTGTAGAACTTTAGGGAGTAAAATAAAGTTTCATAAGATTTTGTATTGATACCTATTCATTTCCGCCATTGTTGGCTCCACATAAACGTTTCGTTCGCAGCAAAGCAAGTGTAGGAAAAATATAATATGTTGTTCTAAAATGTTCCTAAACATAACCTATATGTAGGTAATAAGTCATAATAATTAATAATCCTACATTTATGCAAAGCAATGTTTGCCATATATACTTATACATATATTCTCTTCATTTTTACACATTTTCATTGCAACATATAAACGCATTCATTAAAATACTTGACACTTGACAGGAATCATGCTTTGTTTAATTGTTTAAATTGTGGTACAATTAAAATATGACTGTGTTTATTTTGTCAATATACACAGATGTGATCAAGAATAAAAGACATCATGATAATGAAGCTGAGAATCCACTACTGCTGAATTTTCTTTTGGAATATCACATCAGATACTTAGTTTGATTAGATAAATATTTATTTTTGATGTACACTTAAAATTCTATAAACATTATTATATTGCATGTTTTAGTATATAATAGCAAAAAAATATGATATAGTAAAGATTTGAATTAATATTGATAATGATTTGTGTTAAAACCTTAGATAAATATATAAAAAAAATATAGAAGCAATACTAAGAAACAATTATTTGTTGTAGAGAATAAAAATGAATTATTTTTGCCATCCCGGTTGGATGAAGGCTAATAAACAGACACCATGATACATTGAAAGAAGAAATGAGTCAATCTTAGACGATATCGTGCACCAAGAAGATATATCCATACCCAATAATGAACTGAGCCACGAAGGTTGTTAATCAATAAGTCTAATAATAAATATGTTATTTGATAAAAATGATTTTAATTTATTTCATCTTCTGGTATACATCAACCACTTGAGCTTATTACGAAACTTAGAAACATGATCATATTTGCGTAATCCAAATATGAATCGAATAATAAAGTTTTGAAGGCGCTCAAGTTTATTAAGTTGGTCCTCGGTGAGATCAGAATAGCTGACATCGGCATAATCAAGGATAGCGAGAAGGAGGGTTTGCACTAATGAAATCTTCGTAGCAACAGGTAAAAGATTGTGTAATTTTCGCAAGGACCTAGCTGAGGCGAACAACTTACGACTGAGTTCTTGGAGTTGCGAACCCCAGGTGAAGGATTTGTCCAGATATTTAATTATAGCGATCGCATCGTTCATTTTACCCAAAGATGCATGAGTATAAATTTGTTAATCATCTGCGTAGAGGTGGTAGGAGGAGCGCAGTTGAATAGATATGGAATTTATAAAAACAGCAAAGAGTAGAGGAGAAAGCACGCCGCCCTGCAGTGGCGTAACAATAGGGTGGCATAGTGCGCAAAATACCACGGGCCCCCGGCTTAAGGGGCCCCCGGCCCGGCGCAGCGGGGCCCTGGTCCGACAGGGTCTCAGGCCCGATAGGGCCCTAGCCCGAAAAAGCCTCAGTCTCAAGTCCGACAGGGTGTAGGTAAGCTTAGAATAATGCAGCATTAAAAACGATATTAATAAGAAAAAAAATGGCTAAAATTTTATCATGAGAAACATTGTATCATAATTTTTGATTATTTTTTTTTTTGTTTTTGTATGATCTTAATAAGATGCAAATAAATTATAATTTAATGAATATTAAGGATTTTTTTATAAAATAAATATTAACATATCTTGTTCTTGAAATTATTAAAGGGAAAACGAATAACGAAACAGAAAGGTGTCTGAGGCAACAAAAAAGTTAAACGAAATAAGTCAGTACTTTCGGGAACGAGTAATTTATTGATGAAAAGTGAGTAAACAGAATCTCGGAAATGAACAAATGGACGAAACTAAAAATTATATTTTAGCAAATCCCGACAATTGCGAATATTCAGACCCAAAACAATCATAATCAAGTGCGAGTAAACATGAAATTGAATCATTAGGAAAATATTAAATCCCCACAATTATGTGACAGATAAGTGTAATTAAAAAAAATATGTCGAAGTGAAGTGAATTTGTGATTGAGAAAGATCATTATAAGCCCAATGGTCCTTTTTTAAGAGCCAGTGGCAATAAATAATACAAATAAACGCCCCTACCTACGTTTCGCTGACAATATAGTTTTAATGGCGGACTCACTGGAGGAGCTGCAACAGATGCTGCACAGTCTGGCTTCAGCTTCACAGTAAATAAGTCTTAAAATTGACTTCGACAAAACGAAAGTAATGATCAACCACCACCTTGATCCAAGACTTGTCGCTGTAAGTGACCATCAGTTCAAAGTTGTTTCCATACCACCTACTTGGGGCAGACCCTTTAACTAGGTAGAAATAACTTTCAGAAGGACGCTACGAAGAGGGTCCAGCTGAGCTGGGCAGCATTTCGTAAACTACGTCGAGTATTCTCATCTTTACTATAAAGCTTGAAAACGAAAGTTTTCAACCAGTGCGTCCTACCTGTCATGACCTACGATGCTGAGACTTGGATACTCACAGTATGACTGGTCCACCAAGCTCAAGGTCGCTCGGCGAGCTATGGAGCGTGCTATGATCGCTGTCTCTGTCTCTTTGAAGGATAAGTTTCATAATGTGCTTATCCGACAGAGAACTAAAGTTACAGAAATAGCAAGCAGGATTAGGAAGGTGAAGTGGCGTCACATTTATCGAATAACCGATAACTGTTGGAGTAAAGGAGTTCTTGACTGGAGACCGCGTCTTGGCTAACCTAGTTTAAGATGCCTTCCAGATAGGTAGAGTGATGATTTGCAAAAGTTTAACGATGCGACAAGCCGAAGACAGGGTAAAATGTTGCAATTTTATGGAGGTCTATGTCTAGTAGTAGACAACAAAAGGCTGATGATGAATAAACAAAATATTTGAGAAAATAGAGACACGAAACATCGAAAATTCATTTGTAATCGTGTCTTTTGTATGAACAAGGGCGGTTACACTAGACTTTAGATGAGGGGCAACAATCCATATAAAAAAATAATGAACATTTTTTGGCGGAGATAGCTGTAATAAAGGAACTTTTTAAATATTGGTGAGTTCCTAAGAAAATGTGATCCTGATTCAGAGTAATTGTTAAATAAGTCAAAGGGCCAAATAAAATACCAAATAATATTTGTAATAGACACAGTATTAAAAGATGGAATATATTAAAGAGTTTTATATTTATAACTAGCGGCCCGGCCCGGCTTCGCCTGGGTGCAAATACAGATTCCAGTACATATTTTATTTAAAATCAACATCATCCCATCCTATACCTATTCTTCTGTACCATTTTATCCACCTTACATTCTACTCTACCCCATCTCTCCAGATTTAAATCATTATTTTGCTACGGAGATATTATAACACTGTTACTACTCCGACGACATTCATTAAAATCAATTAATATATATGATAGCTGACCCGGCGAACTTCGTATCGCCACATTTTTTCCCATCAATACTATCTAAAGTACAAAATTTTAATACCTAATTAATTTATTTCATTATAATGAACAACATTTTTCTTTTTTTTCCTTCTGGAGAGAAAACAAATAGTGCTGTACTAATAGAATAATATTATATAATAATATTAGGTCATATAGTCCACCCCTCTCGTTTAGTGCGGGTTGGCGGATTTTTTTTTTTTTTTTTATTGCTGTGAATGGCGAGACGAGCAAGCCGTTCGCCTGATGGTAAGCGATACGACCGCTCATAAACAGTAGCAACATTCCACTGCGCTCGCCATCCTGAGACATAAGATGTTAAGTCTCAATATGTCCAGTAGTTGCTCTGGCTACAATGTCCTTCAATCCGAAACACAACAGTGCATTTAAGCAGTGTTGTTTCACGGGAGAAATAGACATTGCGGTGGTACCTACCCAGATGGCCTCTCACATATGAGAGACCTACCACCAGTAAAATTAAATTATTAATTATATAATAAAATTATAATAATAATAATAATAATAACACCCAACATATACCTGGCCCGGTGGCCAAAAGTGGAAACAAATACGTCATTTAGAATGTCAGTCTATCTGCCAGTCGCTGTCATATCAGCCATTAGTTGTTTACTCAGTGTATTTATTTTTCCTGTATTATTTAAAACTAGTGAAAATTGCCGAAAACTTTAAAAAGTGATGCTAGGAATTTTAACTTCAGGTATTAAATTTTACGTAGGAAGAAAATCGGCTTCAGATACCAATAATACCCTTCGAAAAATTGTATCATCGTGTAGCTGTTGCCACAAGTTTGTGTTGTTAGCTTTTCAAAATAAATTCCACGAAAACAGAACTTTGTACGTACTAATACAATAGATGTTAGTTCATATCCTAAACTAAAATTCATCGTTACGTGCGTGGTGGCCTGTTGGTAAATCGACCACCAATGACCACAACCACATTTCACGGTGGCTGCGGGTTCGAATCTCAGAGTACCCCTCTGACTTTTCGGAGTCATGCGTGTATTGATAGTCAATAAACACACACAAAAACGGTGAAGGAAAACATCGTGAGGAAACCTGCATACCAAAGCGATTTATAAGAATTTCTATGGTACCTGTGTAAGTCCACCAACCCGCATTAGGCCAGCGCGGCGGACTATATAGCCTGTGATATGGCCTAACTACCCTCAATCGTACTCTCGATTACAGAGGAGGCCCGTACCCTCCAGTGGGACGTGTATGGGCTGATATAGATAACTTTTTAAGGGTTTTAACTTCTTTAAGGGGGAGCGATTGGTTAGAAATCTTGTGAAGGAAAAAACATGCATATGAAACTGGTCCACTCATTTTCCCGACACTATTGATCGGATTGAAAAATCTTACTTTACCCACTTTATTGCTATATCTATTTTTAATGGCAACACCAAATTCGATTACAGCGACTCTCTCACCGGGTCAGATAACTTTGTGCCTCTATAAAATAAAATAATGTCCTTATCTACAAAAATAGCACATAGTTTTTTGAGAGTATTGCAACAGTTTTAAACAAGATATACTCAATCGAAGCGTTTTGCCGGAGTACACCAAAATATATCTAATTATAATTTTTCGTTTTCATAAAGGACATTGTTTTTTGCATTGATATCATTAGATGCGTTGGGGGACAAATTTAAATTCCACATTAGTATTGTTTTCAGACTCGAGAATAATAAAAGTATTGGTACGTTGATGCCGTATCTAGACATTATAATGAAACGATATGCAGTTTTATATTTTTAAATATTTGTTTTATTACTTACGTCACCTGCCCTTAAAAAAATTATCTGTATCAGCCCATACACGTCCCACTGGAGGGTACGGGCCTCCTCTGCAATCGAGAGTACGATTGAGGGTAGTTAGGCCATATCACAGGCCGTATAGTCCGCCGCGCTGGCCTAATGCGGGTTGGTGGACTTACACAGGTACCGAACTTCACATACTATTTATGACATCCTACCTGATAAATTCGCCCGCCCTGTCAATGTCAAAATATTATAATATCTGTTAAAAGAACAGATTCCCCAGAAAATATTATCTTGTTATCAAAATTTTTAAAGATCAATAATTTGTATTTATAATCCCAAAGTCACTCCTTGAATTAAAATATAATTTAACCCTTCCTTTACTTCCTACGTCATTCTCCAAAAACACCAACGGAATCTGTCCATTGACTAAAATAATTTCTACTTACTTAACCTCTGACTATTACCCCGCTCCCACTTCATGACATTGGCAAAGTCACCGATGAAACGGTGGAGCCAAACTACATTTGAAAAGAAGAAGATAGAAATTCTTATAAATCGATTTGGTATGCAGGTTTCCTCACGATGTTTTCCTTCACCGTTAGTAGTAGTGTGTGTTTATTGACTATCAATACACGCATGACTCCGAAAAGTCAGAGGGGTGCCCTGAGATTCGAACCCGCGGCCACCGTGAAATATGGTTGTGGTCATTGGTGATCCATTTACCAACAGGCCACCACGCACGTAACGATAAATTTTAGTTTATGATATGAACTTACATCTATTGTACTAGTACGTATAAAGTTCTGTTTTTGCGGAATTTATTTTGAAAAGCTGACAACATTAACCTGTCACGGCAGCTACGCAACGATACAATTTTTCGAAGGGTATTATTGGCATCTGAAGATGCATTTCTTCCTTCATAAAATTGAATACCTGAAGTTAAATAATCCTAGCATTACTTTTTAAAGCTTTCGGCAATTTTCACTAGTTTTAAATAATTTAGGAAAAATAAAAACATTGAGAAAACAACCAATGGCCGATATGTCAGCGACTGGCAAGTAGATTGATAATTGCAAATGACATCGTTGTTTCCACTTTTCGCCACCGGGTCAGGTAACTTTGTATACATTTAACAAATTACGCGAAAAATGCCGTATCTAGATATTATATACACAATGTACAGATTTTTTGAATCTTGTTCTATTTCGTCAGTCATCAATGAAAGACAATGGAAAGATAGATCATTTTACGTTGGTTGGTAGTTAAAGCTTGACCGTCATTTACCTCTCCCGTCAACCAAACAAAGATCATCCTATATAGGCTGGTCGTATCACGCTTGAACAATTAAAAAAATGGCTTTTCCTCGCAATTTTTCCATTTTTTCTCACCGTTTAGACCTTCCCTAGACCTCCACGAACATTTCAAGACCAAGATAAGATAAATCCGTTCAGCCGTTCCCGAGTTTTAGCGAGACTAACGAACAGCAATTCATTTTTATATATATAGAAGATAAGATAAGATAAGATAAGATAAGATAAGATAAGATAAGATAAGATAAGATAAGATAAGATAAGATAAGATAAGATAAGATAAGATAAGATAAGATAAGATAAGATAAGATAAGATAAGATAAGATAAGATAAGATAAGATAAGATAAGATAAGATAAGATAAGATAAGATAAGATAAGATAAGATAAGATAAGATAAGATAAGATAAGATAAGATAAGATAAGATAAGATAAGATAAGATAAGATAAGATAAGATAAGATAAGATAAGATAAGATAAGATAAGATAAGATAAGATAAGATAAGATAAGATAAGATAAGATAAGATAAGATAAGATAAGATAAGATAAGATAAGATAAGATAACATAAGATAAGATAAGATAAGATAAGATAAGATAAGATAAGATAAGATAAGATAAGATAAGATAAGATAAGATAAGATAAGATAAGATAAGATAAGATAGAAAAGATAAGATAAGATAATAAAGAAAACGACCTTTTTAATTTCTGTAACATTTCAAACACTAAATCTAACTAGATGAGCAGAACGTTATGATGGTATTTTTGCGTTAAAAGTGCGGTGTCTTGAAGTTCAAAAAGCACTTACGTAGAATATTTTATTATGCTATAAAACCGATGAGAAATATGAAGCCATGTCATAAAAAATATTATGTACTGTACTGTATCCGCCCATACACGCCTCACTGCAGAGTACGGGCCTCCCCTACAGTCGAAAGTACAATTGAGAGTGGTTAGACCATAATATAGTCCACCATGCTGGCCTAGTGCGGGCTGGCGGACTTACTGTACCATCTAAATTCTTACAAATCACTTTAGTATTCAGGTTTCCTCACGATATATTTCCTTCACTGTCATAGTGCGTGGTGATTGACTGTCAATACATACATGACTCCGAAAAGTCATAGATGTCCTCTGGGATTCGAACCCGCGCCCACTATGAACAATGTGGGCCGCCGCGTCTGGTCCAATTATTACCATTAGGCCGTCGCGTATCTTAGAAAAGATCCATAAATACGAAATTACCATGTTCATCTTTTTTTTTACATTTACGCAGGGCCCCATTTGATAAATTTTGCCACGGGCCCCCAATGGGGTAGTTACGCCACTGCCGCCCTGTGAAACGCCAGCAGATAAGGAGCACCACGAGGAATAACTATCTTCGACACAAATGCGTTGCCGGCGCCCATACTATACTAACTACGAAACCATTCAACTGCTGTTGGAGATATGTTAAGAGAACGTAACATACAAAGCAATATATCAAAATCAATTGTATTAAAAGCGTTGCTGAAGTCTAGCAATGCTAAGACAGTCAGCTTGCCTTTCTCCATACCCGATCTGATGCCGTCCGTAACATGAGTCAGGGTGGTGGCGGTGCTGTACCCAGGACGAAACCCCGATTGGAGAGGGTTCAAGAGATTATTTTTAGAAAGGAAATCACTAATTTGAGTATGGATCAGGCGCTCAAGGACTTTGGAAAGGAAAGGGAGAATGGAAATGGGTCGTAATTCAGAGAAAAAATAAACATTTTAATCTCAAGACAATTAACATGGAAGTGACTGCTTAGTCCATATTCAATACTGTACCTAGTTTCACTTTTACGTGGATCAACGGCACGTATTACAACATGAGGGTTACCAAGTAGCAATTATAATAATAAAAAAATAAAAACCGACTTCTAAATAAAAAAACACTAAAAAATAACAAAATAATAAGTACCACTGCAAAGCAAAAAAATAATATTTATTTCATGGAACTTGTGCTTGTTGATTTATTTGCTTAATGACTTGACTAGCCAACATATCATAATATATGTGTAACCTTCGGCCTGTATAACCTTATATATATGCATAACATATTGAAGGCGTGTCGCCCAGTACCAAACATATAGATATTTAAATTAATATAAGGCATAGGTCCTACATGTTTGGTACTTGGCGGCCCGCCTGCAATATGTTATGCATTCGAAGCTGCCGAAGATATTAGAGTATTCACATGTTTATTATTTTTTTCTCCTCTCCCCCCACTCCCTCCCTTTCCCCTGCCCCCTTTTCCCTCCATCACTGTAGCTTAGCTTTTATAATGAACCTAATGCAAAAAGAACCATTGGAATCCTACTTAATTTTAAGGAGTTCCCCTCTCCAGGTCCGAAGATATTCATCAGATTTTCACCAAATTTTTATGGGACCAAATGACAAGCACCAGCTTTCAATCAAAGAAACAATGGTCGATATCGGTTCACACATTACAGAGAGACGAGGTAACGAACATAAAAAAAAGCGACATACAGTCGAATTGAGAACCTCTTTTTTTTGAAGTCGGTTAAAAATAAAACAAGCGCCGTGAGCATCAGACTTTATTACCTAAATTAGAAATCGTACAGTCCACATTGTACCGCTAGAGCAATATTTAGAACTTTTATTGCTATCATTAATACGAGTATATACAAAGTCGTCACTTTTTACAATTGTCAAAGTACGTGCAAATAGATTTTGCCCGATCGTATCAACATAAACATTAACAACCATCCAGGAACTATCACAATATGATTCAATCCGCATCGTTCGTAATTGATTATTCGTCCTGCGTGGGTGGCGCGTGGCGCCCGGCGTCGCGTGTGGCGGCCGCGCGTGCTGCGAGTGTGGTGCGAGTGAGTGAGTGAGTGAGTGAGTGAGTGAGAGGGGTGGCGTTGGCGTGCGCGAGCATGTTCGTGTTCGTGCACTAGTACTTATAAATTAATTGGAAACGGGACACGTTCACGCCGCAGTGATTCTTACCCAACTGGTGACATATCGAAACAGTGAACGGTCAGCTCGAGGTAAAAATTTCGCCAACCGTTGATAATGATATTATTATTGTGTTAAATTTGCGCGGGCATATAACGGGGCCTAGTGTGGTGACTTAAGAGCAGAAAATATGTATGTACAAGACTGATCATGTTAGAAGAGAGGAAGGAAGATGTGTGAGTTTGCGGCGGCTACTTGTCCTCGAGCAGCACGAGGTCGTCGGCCACCACGTCGGATACGTGCAGGTACACGATCCAGTACATGAGGTTAAAGCACACGAAACACACGGGGAACACGATGCGCGAGTACTTGTCGATGTCCGACGGCGTCATGCCCAGGAACTTGCCGATGTCCTGCGCAAACAACACACAGCTCAGTAGGGACACAAGCGGGCACTCGCAGTGCAGGCCGACGCCACTCTCACCTTGCCGGGCTGCAAAGGATGCTGCGGCGCGCTTAATGGCTCCTCTTCGATGCCACTTCTGCTTCTGTTTATAGTGTTCTCCAATGTGCCGCCTTTAGAATGCGCTTTGGGGTCGCGCACTTTATATCTGACCTCCTGCTGAAACATTTAGGTTATTATTTTATTACGGAATGGTAACACGCTCCGACGACATTATAAACCATAACAAAATATTAAAAAATTACTGATGGCCGTCCCGGAGGAGGAGGACATCTGCTGAGTGTTCCCATCTTGGAGAGAGTGTGGGGATCCCAGGGCGGAGGACAATCTACTGGTAGCTTCTTTTCAGACATGATTTTCTGTATAGCCACAAATCTTTGCTTTCTCATTTGAATTCTTTTTGACATATAGCCGACGGTAGCGTATTCTGAAAAGAAAAAAAATCTCAAATGAGCAACGAGTGAGACCTCAGACGAGGCGGTGGCGGCGGTGCGGTACACACCTAGTAGGCTGGTGAACACCATGACGAAACAGGTTCCGAGGTACACGTCGATGGACTTGACGTAGGAGATCTTGGGCAGCGCGGCGTTCGTGGAGGACATGAGCGTGGTCATGGTGAGAACGGTGGTGACGCCGAGCTGCACGCGCGCCGGCGTCGCATTACGGTTCAGCCAGAACGACACCCACGAGATGATGACGATCAGCCCCGACGGAATGTATATCTGGATGAGGTAGTAGCCCATCGAGCGTACGAATTGTATTTCGCACGCCAGTCGT
The DNA here is from genome assembly GCA_023078785.2 of Hyles euphorbiae. Classification (NCBI taxonomy): domain Eukaryota; kingdom Metazoa; phylum Arthropoda; class Insecta; order Lepidoptera; family Sphingidae; genus Hyles; species Hyles euphorbiae. The sequence continues at coordinate 83,339 of CM041048.1, forward strand.
GAGTAGTTTCCTGCAATATGATGCGCGTCAGTGCGCTCGTCGACTTCGAGGTTTGCTATCGAGTGGCGCCGCACATGCCCGCTACATGCGCACACTCTGTGAAACACTAGTTTATGTCTATGATCGAAAACACAAATTAAGTTTACAATATTTAGTCTGCAACGAGCACTGAGAAGATCACTGATAAGAACGCATACAAATGATTCGCTGATTAAAACTGATGGATTGGTATATTATGTTAAATATGGTATTAAGTTTAAGTGATGAGAAACAGTGAGAAATGAACACAAAACGAACGTAAGACAAGCTGACGAGAAGTAAGAGGTGTCGTGGAACCTGTGGTGAGAGAGATCTCCATCGCGCGCTGTCGGTGTCCGAGCACTTTGAACTGCGGCAGCGACACCTCGTTGGAGACTCCCACAGAGTTTGGCCCCTCGTTCCACTTGTAGCGGATGTCCCGCATCGTGTAGCCGACTGTGCGCAGCGGATACAGTGTCAATTATACGGCCCCACACCCGTCGCGTTGGGTTTTGCGTCGTGTCATCTGTTTGGGGCGAAGCGCGCGCGCGTGTCGGGGGGTGCGCGCGTCGCGCGCCGCGTGTCGCGTGTCGCGCGCCGCGTCCGGTGCACGGGTCAAGGAGGCGGGGGCGGCGGGGCGGCGGGGCGAGCGGGGTTCGCGTTACCTGTACTCAGCGTCACGACCGTGGCGCGCTGCCGGTGCCCGAGCACGCGGAACTGCGGCAGCTGCACCTCACTGCTCATGCCGACGCTCGACGCGCCGTCCTTCCAAACGTACAGTATGTCCCTCATCGTGTACCCGACTTCGATCACATGCCAAACACATAAAACTCTATCACTTACAGTGTGCGGGGCGCCCACGCCGGGCCGAGCCGACGGTCGGCTCGACGCCGCGGGTGGCAGTACGCGTCTACTGGCTGGTGCCTGGTGCCTGAAGCGGGTCCGGCGCGCCGTGCCGCAGGCGTCGGTCGGGCGTGAGTGACCGCGTGAGTGGTGGTCGCGGACGGAGGCTACGAGTACGGTGCGTGACCAAAGCGAACCGCTAACGCTAGTAGAGAGCGGGGTGCGAGTGAGCGCGGCGGCGTGCGTGCGCCGGCCCGCCTCCTTGACCCGGGCGCGTGCGGGCGGCGCGGGGCGGCGCGGGGGGCGCGGCGCGGCCTGGTCGCGCTCGCGCTGCTCGGCGGACGCGGGTGCTGGCGCGGGCGGGGGTGAGGGCAGGACGGGGCACGGGCGGGTGCACGCCGGCCTCGTGTTGTGGTACACAAACATTTCGACGCTTGTCGGGCGTGAGTACGCACAACCATACACACAAATATACAGTGTTAGGTGATTTAGTTTTCTATTATTCTAATACATCAATAATATTGTACACAGCATACGTCTTCGTGCATTTATTTTATTTTCTAAGAATATACATATGTAAGAGTCAGTGCGATTCCCCAAGTCAAGAGTTGAGGTTCACGCATCAGTGCGTTGCGGGAGATAAGGCGGTGATCTGATGTGGTTGCTGGTGAGCTCCATCAGCATTCTAATAGGTAATAGGTATGTCTATCGTTTTCTTTGATTGCACTATGATAGATTACCATCAGTATATATCTGGTATGCGATATAGAGTTTCTCAGGCAGATAAGCAAACACACACACAAACACGCACAATATCAATTTCACACATACACGCAGTCACACACACAGCAACGCATTAGTGTGTCATAAGGCTTAGGGCGAGGGGTGATGGGTGATGGGTGAGGATACATGGCGCGATAGATAGGTAACAAGTGGACAACTCACAGCTCTCGATCTCGATGTGGCACAGCTGCCGGTCCATAGGGAAGTACTGCAGGTTCATCGGACACGAGGCGGTTATCGTGAGCCTGCGACACGCGAGAACACATCACTCGTTACTGAGGGAGCGTCGCGCACACCCCGCGACCGACCGACCGGCCGCCGACGCAACGCTATTGCATGCACTGTGGAGTCATCACCTGATGCTCCTCGTGATGGAACCCGAGTGGTGTATACGAATGAACTCGTTGCTGGTGGTGGCGATGTGGAAGTACGACTGTTTTTCGTTGACGAAGAACGTGTCGGGCACCCAGATGTTCTTAATGAATTCTGAGCCCACCGACAGAGTCTCTACTCCAGGTCGTTTCTTGTACGCGAGTCGCGGGTCTGTCCAGAACTGTCTGAAGTAAAAATCCAATGTGAAGTCCTGCAAACACACAAACAAACATAACACTGATGGCGCACCGAGCGCCGCGCACCGCGGGACGACTCGGCACTCGAGCGCGAGCCTCGCAACAGAACGGGCACAACATACACAACAGTACAGAGTAACACAGGTAACAATCGTTTGGCACATTTATAACAAAACAAACAAACAAAAATCATGTGCACGAATACAGTGACACAACAGTGAGCTCTAACAGAAACGGTGTGGAGTGCTTTGAGTGTTCAACTTGGCGCGCTCACTAACTATAAGTTCCGCCGTGCGCTGGAGCGCGGGGCGGCAGCAACGGCGGCGACGCGCCCGGCACGGTCACGAGGGCTTGCGCGGAGCGCGTCGTCGCAATGCCTCTGTCATTTACCAATACATTGCATACGGAAATAACTAGGTGATAGGTGCAAAATGTGACTCGCGCGGGAGTCGTGCGTCGGCGCCGGTCGGGGCCGTCAGCGGTTCGGGAGGCACGCGATCCTACCCGCTCATAGCTAACCGATAATCTAGCACACACTATGAAGCAAATGAACGAGCGGACAAAGCGCTCGTCAAGGCGCACATGCTCGCAGCCTCGCGTCTGGGGCTGCTGCCGCGGCGCTCGGCGGCCGAGACAAGCGTCAGCTGAGTAGACCACGAGCGAGTACCATTAGCACTTCCGACACGGAGCTGATCGACAGCACATACATGGTGACGCCCACCTCCACCGGCGGACCTGCAATCAAGCCCACGCGTCAACTGCGGCGACGAGCACGCGCACCTCGCACGCGACTGGCGACTGGCGAGTGCACACGCACACACACATACACGCTACGTTCACAACGCATACACACAGACACACGTAAACACAAACACAAACGGACACACGCATGACGCACACAATACGAGCGGACGAGACGCAAACGTTACACGCGCAACATGGTGACTTGTAAATTTGTAAGTGGGATTGTTCGCAGTGCGACACACTGTGGTGTAAACTGTTAACTGAAAAGTGCGGAGCGGCGAGGCAGAGCCGCACGGGTGCTCACAGGGTGTGGAATGTGGACTGTGGGCAGTGGCGTGCTACACACTAAACAATGCTCGCCAATACCATTTGAACTTCGGACAGAGAGCTGATGGAGAGCACGTACATAGTCACCCCCACCTCCACAGGCGGGCCTGCAAATTATACGATACATGCACTACGCGTCACCACTCCTTCTGCTCACTTCATAGTTCATAGGTTCACGAGTCACGCCTCAGACACATCTACACCACATGTACAGAGCTGCGACGAAGTCGGTACTAACCTCCGTAGTTGGGCCTCACTCGTTTGTCGTAACTTATACTAAACGAATCCAAAATCGCAGAGATATTGACGTCGCCGAACATGCCGCCACCGCCACCGCCCCTGCGGGTCAATCATTATTTAGCAGTTAGTGACCACGGTATGAAAACTGATTCACGCGACACATCAACCAACGTATAAAATATTTACGCTAGCGACGAGTGACTAAGCAAACACGAGCCTTCATTTTAGTCTCTCTTTGACTTTATTTATAAGATATTTATAATAGCATAGTGCCATTCATTCGGAATTATATTAAAAAATATCTTTTCAAATCTCCATATTAATGAAACATGGAGATTGTCTGGCAGATTGGCAAAATATAGAGTGGGTACTAACGCGACACGATTAGCCTGCGGCAGAAAGGCGGCGGCGAGCGCTAGGAGCAGCGCGGCACGGCGGGCGCCGGTCATGTCGCGCGCGGTGCTGGCGGCGCCGAGCGCGAGATGGCCCGTGCGGCGGCGCGAGTGCCGCGGGCTCGTGTGCCGCGCCGGCCCGGCCCTGACCCGCGAGCCGTGCGACCCGCCGCCACCCGCCACCACCGCCTATCGATCCACGCCACCCCGCACTGCCCGCGCCGCCTCCACACCAGCTCCCTCCACGTCCTTAGGACTCGTTGTAGTTTTATTACAGCATATATATATACAGTTCCCATTAATTATTATATACACCTATGGACGTCTTTTTATTTATTTAGGTAAACTGATTAAACAACCTATATTTATGCATTGATTGCATTTTTCCGTTCTCGTTACAGGATCAAGTGATCTTCACAATTCAATTTAGCCTTCTGAATACTGATAGGGAGTGTCTCAACTCGCTACCCTATCGTTCAAGTTTCTGCAGAAGTTTCATCGGCATAGCGGGTGGAAGACGCTATTAACGATAGTACGCGACGTCGAGTCGCTCGCCAGTCCACTATGCGTTACGGAGAAATAGTAATAGATGGCGTTCAGGTTGCACCACAGAACAAAATGCGAGCCAAAGAGTCTGTGGTCAAAAATATTACTTTGAAATAGGTTATGTACACTTAATATCGACTACGTTGCGTTCAAGTATCGACTAAAGTCTAAACAGCTGTCAAAGCAATCAAGTGCTTGTCAACGTCAAGCTGTCAAAAAAATATAAAAACAAGTTTCGGGCGGTGGTGCGCGGTGCGGTGCAGCGGTACGCCACACTCCACACTGCACAGGATTATCGAGCTAATGTGATGTGAGTCCGCGGCGTGCTCATCATGTCGCTAATCTAATAAGGAACGTGCGGTCGGCGCAAGGCAGGACGCGAGGCGTGCAGCGTACGAGTGCATCGCGAGCGAGTGCGGCGAGCGCATCAGGTGGGTTTGTTTACGCGAGCCATGTGACGTGGGCCGCGGCGAGGTGGAGCACGTGCTCACTGGTGTAATCCAGTTAGTTCCGCGCAGGGCGGAGGCGACGCGGCCGGCGGCGCACGAGCACGAGCACGGCAGCGCGCGCGCACACCACACGCCACACGCCTCCGACACGCAGCCGCCATGAAGCCGCGCGACGACTTCAGGAACGGTGACGGTAAGTACGAACTGCACGGAGCGCATCGCCTCCTCGCCTCCTCGCGCTATTCGCTCCCTGCCGCTTGTCGGCCGAGGCGAGGAGGCGAGGAGACGCGTGTCGCTCTGTTTACACTGTTTGTTTATTTGTTGTTTATACTTGACAGGTATGGTATTCATGTTGCATTAAGCATTGTGCTAGTAAATTTTCTTATATTCAGTCCTCAGTTGAGAGACGTACAATGTTCAGTAGTAGTTGGATGTATTTTTCCACTTTCGTGATCTATATGTCGACTTAGAGAGTGGATAGTAGTGGTTTACATTGGTAATGATATTGTCTGGGGCCAATTGTAACAATTGACTGATGAATTGTAAGTTTGGAAGAGAAGTGGCTTCAATTTGTTGTTAGATTAATGATGCTGGCAATGACTGTACAATATGTATGACCCTGTTGGCTATTATTTGATATTTATTGTTATGTTTTGTTAGTATGTGTGCTTGAGACTAGTAAGAAATAGCAATATGTAAGTTGTGTCTGTATAATATCATAGGTGTTGAGTTTATTTATGTACTTATGTGGTGATTAGTATGATAACTCACATATTATAAAGCATTACTTATCAATACATTGTGTTCAAATCTTAATGAGCCAAGTATTTGTTCATTTTGTTTGTGTGTATGTCCTTGGTAAGATAGTGCTATATTTTGGGTACTTTTCTGTGATAAGATAGAAAAACTGACACGGGACAGGGCTAAATGGAAGATTAAAGTGAGTTTGAAATGTATATTGATTATTAAAAACATTTTTGTTTGGGTAAGAATATGATATACTAGAATAAATTTGTTATTGCTACAAATAATTATTATATTCAAGAATCAATATTGTGACTGTGTTCTGTGTGATTTATTGAACAGTAATATGAATAGCTATGGTAGTTGCTATGTAGTAGTATGCAATGTACAAATTTATATCAATAAGACAAGTCAAAAGTAAATCATGTTTAGGGAGTTCATGTTTAATTTATCAATTTGTAATGAAGTCTAGTTATTGACATGCTTCATAGTCAGTACTCTGTGCTGTTCACTAGTGTGTGTAGGTAAATATTAATGTATGTGTGAACCAATTTAAGCAACTTGTGTGTATTGCAATGACTTGTGGACATCTCCATTGTGTGAACTGTGTAGATACGGTTCATAGCAGAGTAAAGTTAGAATATTCATGTTGAAATGGATTTGTAAGTGGTTGTATAGTAATGACCTTGGTCAATTGACTTCACACTGAGTTGCAGTTAGTTTTAGTTTCTCAAGGTAATCATGGTAAAGGAATCCCTTCAGATGATTTTCATTAATATTTATGATAATGTAATACAGTATTTATTCAATTTGTAAGTCAGGTAATTCTTCACTTTCTTGTGTTACAATAAAATACCTTTAGAATCATTATTTTTGCTAGTATAGGCACAGAGTAACTCATACAGTTTGATGTCATGTTTATAGATATAATATGGAATGGTCTAACTCTTTTCAATCACACTTTCGAATCTCGATGTTAGAGAAGACCTGTGCCCTGTAGAGGGATCTATACAGGCTGATACAGTACAGCACAATATAGGATATAGATATTTTTGTAGCAATCATCAATGTACATGTGTAGATAATAAAATTAGTTATGTATTCGCCCCTGCATAGTTATATGCAGTCAACCAGGAACAGGTTGCTGAACATTAATTTTATATTTATTTATTCTTAACTGCACACAAATACGATAGCCACTTATAGTATAAATTTGGATGGCCATTTATTACTTTCATAAAATAATGCACATACAGCTTATTTGAAGAAATAACTCAATGCACGACACTCATGTCCTCAGTGATGTCATATCTCGGATTATGAGTTGTTCTGGCGTATGATTAAACACATAAAACTTTATTAGCAGTATCTGAAAGAAACTATCAATAGATACGGATCGCAAGTGTAAGGCTATTTGACAATATGTAGGTACTTATATGATTCAGTTTTATGTTCACGATTATTTCATTAATTTTTACTTCAAAATGAATACCTTCGCAATTTACGCCGGAGTCATAAAATCATATCTTTAAGGATATAATCTATACATTATATTATAGCTGTGTGTATTGAACACGCTAAGTAAGCCGATACCCGTGACTCGAAATCACCAAATCTAATGCGCGTTGCGGCGGCGTGCGCGGGCGGCTCACGCGGAAGCCGCAGCAGTGCGGCGCGGGGTCGCGGGGGTGCGGCGCGGGGCGGCGGGGGCGGGCGCGGTGAAGGCCGCCGCGCACGTGAGCGCCTCCACGTTGTAGCAGGCAGGTGCCGCAGGGGGCCGCGCCGCCGCAGCCGAGTCGCGCTGACATTGAGCGTCATTATCTCCGATAATTAAGTTGACAAGAGGCCGGGAGCCGCGACGCCGCGCAGATAACAAGCCCGCGCGCGCACGACGCGCCCGCCACGTGCGGGACGCCGCCGCCTCTACTGCCTCTACTGCACCACCGCACGCCTGCACTGCGAGTGTACACTGTGTTGCCATTATCCGGCACCGCGTCGATGTCCACAGTCGCAGCACGCATCTCGAGAACTTAATAATAGTTTTGAGTATTATTTATTTAAAGATTATCATGAAACGTCGCGATACCGCTAATTTCAATTTCTCCGACTGAACTCGAGTCGGTGCCGACACCGAGACGGTCGAGATCGACGCTCGATTATTAGTATGCGCGGTCGCTGAACGCGGAGCCATGTGGCACGTGGAGCGAGCGTGCGCCGTGGACGCGTTCAGCGGCGGCTCACGGTCGTGGCGCGCAGGGCACGAGGAGGACAGCGACGGCGAGGAGGCCACCGCGCTGGAGGACGAGCTGTCGGTGTGCGACCGCGACGCGCCGGCGCGCGCGCTGTGCGCACTCAACGCGCTGCGCAAGTCGCGCCAGCACTACGACGCCGTGCTGGTGGCGGGCGGCACCGAGGTGGCCGCGCACCGCGCCGTGCTGGCGGCCGCCTCGCCCTACCTGCTGGAGGCGCTCACGCCGGCGCCCGCCGCGCCCGCGCAGGCCGCGCCGCCCGCCTACCGCGTCGAGGACGTGGACCCCGACGCGCTGCGCGAGCTGGTCGAGTACGCGTACACGGGACGCGCGCGCGTGCGGGACGCGGCGGCCGCGCGGCGCCTGTACCGCGCGGCGTGGCGGCTGCGCGTGGAGCCCGTGCGCGCGCACCTGGCCGAGCGCCTGCTGCGCCGCCTCGCGCCGCACGACTGCCTCGAGGTGCGCGCGCTGCCCGACCTGGCGCCCGACCACCTGGCGCAGCTCGACGCCTACATCGCGCAGAACGTGAGTGCCGCCCGCGCGTCGCGCCGCGTCGCCGCTCGCGCGTGACTCTGTAGCGCGGCTCGTGTTGCAGTTCGAGGCGGTGTGCGAGAGCGGCGCGCTGGCGGCGCTGCCGGTGGTGCGCATCGAGCTGTTGCGCGAGGGACGCGAGGGCGCCCCGGCGGCCGGCGCGGCGGCGGGGGGCGCGGGGGCCGGGGAGGACGCGCCGCAAACCGTCGCCGACGCGGCGCTCGCCTGGCTGCGCGATCACGCGCCCCAACATGACGTGAGTTTTCAACATCGTCTCGTAACTTTTTTCATCGTCGCTTCACGTGTCTCGTCACGAAGAACGCCATTTCCGGTTCCAGCTAGAGGAGCTGTGCTCGCGCACGCACCTGCTGTACGTGAACGAGCGCGGCGTGCTGCGCGACTGCGGCGAGCTGCCGGCGGCGCGCGGCGACGCGCCCGAGCTGCAGGAGTACCGGCGCGAGGCGGCGGATCGCGCGCGGCGGCCGGTCCCCGCGCCCGCGCCGGCGCCGCGCGCGCTGCCGGGGCTGGAGCTGGGCGCGCGCAGTGCGCGGGCGGCGTGCGCGGTGCTGGCGGCGCGGGCGGCGGGCGCGGGCGCGACGGGCGCGCTGCTGGCGGTGCGCGGGCGGCTGGCGGCGGCGCGCGTGTCGTGGCGCGACGTGGGCGCGGGCGCGGCGGGCGGGGCGCGGGGCGCGCTGCACGGCGCGGAGGGCGAGGCGGAGGCGGGCGAGCGGCGCGCCTCGCTGGCGACGGGTCGGTGTGCGCACGGCGCGGCGACGCTGGCGGGCCGGCTGGTGGTGTGCGGCGGGTACGATCGCGCGCGCGTTCTGCGAGCCGCCGAGCAGTACGACCCCGACACGAACTCTTGGAGCGCGCTGCCGGACATGCGCAGTGCGCGCGCTCGCTTCCCGGCAGCCGTGCTGGGCGACACGCTGTACGCGCTGGGCGGCAGCGACGGCCACGTGGAGTTGGACTCGGTGGACGCGCTGGAGGGCGGCAAGTGGCGCACGCGCACGCGGCTGCCGCTGGCTCTGTCGCACGCGGCCGCCGTCGGCGACGAGGAGTCCGGCTCGCTGTACGTGGTGGGCGGGTGGACGGGCGGCGTGAACCTCAAGCGCGTGATGCGTTACACGCCCGCCGACGACAAGTGGACGGAGGCTCCGCCGCTCAATACCGGTCAGTGCGCCGTGAACGCCTCGCTCGTTATGCGTAAATAAAGCGTGCGAGTAACGCGTGCGTGTGTGCAGGTCGGTCGCAGTGCGCGGCGCTGCAGTGGGAGGGCGCGCTGTGGGTGCTGGGCGGCTGCGACGCGTGGCACTGCCTGGCCAGCACGGAGACGCTGGCGGCGGGCGCGGGCGCGTGGGTGAGCGGGCCGGCGCTGCCGACGGCGCGGCGCTCGGTGGGCGGCGCGGTGTGGCGCGGGCGGCTCGTGTCGGCGGGCGGCTCGGACGGCGCGGCGTCGCTGCGGCGCACGGAGTGGCTGGAGGCGGGCGGGGGTGCGGGCGGGGGCGGGGGCGCGGGCGGGGGCGCGGGGGTGTGGCGCGCGGGGCCGGCGCTGCGACGCGCACGCGCGGGGCTGGCGCTGGCGGCGCTGCGCGACGTGCTGTACGCGGTGGGCGGGTTCGACGGCAAGGAGTTCCTGTCGTGCGTGGAGTGCCTGTATGCGCCGGACGGGGAGTGGACGGCGCTGTGCTCGCCGCCGGCGCCGCCGCGCGCGCTGCAGGTGCGTGCTGGTGCTGGTACTAGTGCAGGTGGTGCGGTGCGCATGCGCGTGTGTGCGAGTCGTGACGCTTGTGGTTTGTTGCAGGAGCAGAAGGCGAACGGCGAGATGCACTCGGAGTGAGGCGGCGCGAGAGCTCTCTGCTCGCGCGACTCACATTCATATTCCACTTATTTTTATGTGCGCCACTTCCATTATTATTACTATGCGATTATGAATGTAGTTATTATTTGAAGTACCTATCTATATTATTTTTAACTTATATATAAGTGGCGCGAGGGTGGAGCGTCTCGCGTACCTCGCTTGAGTCGCGACGAGGATAAAGCTCATTCCACACGATACGATTTGGTTGGCGGTTTATTCAATTGTATTGTATTGTATTGTATCAGCCCATATACGTCCCACTGCAGGGCACGGGCCTACTCTACAATCGAAAGTACGATTGAGAGTGGTTAGGCCATATGTGTATAGTGCGGGTTGGGTTTATTCAATACAGACTATAAAATATTTCGTCTGGAGTGTAATGGTATCCAACCCATAGTACTAATTGGCTAGTATGCAAATTGAACCTCATTTTAATGAAAATCGAAGCGTTGCGTATATCTTGAAGTCTCGCCGCAACTCTGTATCCTCCACGAGAGTCGCGCAGGCTGCCGTGACGTCACCACCACTAGTACCGCGGTGACGTCACCACCAGTAGTACAGTAGCGACGCGAGCATGTCGTCTTTTTATATATAAATAAATATGGAGTATATATATTTTTTCGTACTGGGGTAATTCGATAAGGAGCGTAATGCGTGCGTGGGCGGCGCGCGGTGTAGTGTCCGTGCGTCGCCGCATTGCTATAAAAGACATTAGTTATAAGTTTTCGCGTCGCGTTTCCCGCTCACACATATTCCTGAACTGCTGATACAATATGTGTGGGTGTGTGTGCGCGTGGCTCGCATGGATGACGCGTTGCCTTTTGAGTATTATTGTTTGTTTCAACTAAATATATTGCATTTTCCATTATCTTGCCCGTTGTTTTATTTCCTGTTTTGTTGTGTTCAGAATAGGCAACCGGAAAACAATCACCACTAATATGCTACAGTTGTTATTTGTCCCCGTAACATTGAAGCGATCATACGGTCATTTTTGTTATTGTGAGTTATTAAATTATATTAATAATAAACAAGAATAAAATCTTGGTATAAATAATTGATACTGCTTAAAATTTGTTATAGAATTTTTATGGTTTGTCCTTAACCTTTTTCCTAGATTTTTAGAAAATAAAATAATAATTATCATCACATTTTACATTCAATTCATAGTCCCAGAGGCAAAAAATATTTTTTTATTGGACTTCAAGTTAATTTCTCCAAGAACTCCGGGTCTGGGTCGCAATAAGGAATATGCATGTCATTTTTTTTTATATGTTATTACATTATCGGAAAAAAATTTAAGTCATTGAAAATATCAATCAAAAAAGTAAAAAAAAAGAATCAAAACTGCTTTCAGTTTCGAAGCATAACGCCATGTTGGCGCGAACTCGCTGTGACGTCAGAGGTCACGATATGAACAACGTAGTATTTGGATTAAGTTTCTTTCATGAATTACTACAGAACCGTATTTCGTGACAAAATAATCCATTATATTTAATAGTATAAAGAAAGCACAAAATAACTCATAAACAAACGTAAAACAATACACTCAACAAACTTAAAACTTCATAAGAACGTGGCCATTGTCGTCACTTTCCTTTTCAAGCAATAGATCGCGTTTCGGAAAAAATGCGCGGTAAATTTGAAATGTAATTCTTTAAGTATTTTTTTTTAGAGTTGATAAATTTAAAAAATATCTTTTAAGTTATTTTCTATATTAATAAAGATTACAAAAAAAATATTTTTTTCCCTATTAGTACAGTCAACGAAGCATTTTTTCCTGCATAATTTGCCAGGAGTTTTTTGTTTTCATGAAGAGGTGGCATATGACCCCACTAAGTTAAAAACCCAAAATACTTACAAAAATGGCGTCCGCTAGAGCCGCCATTTTGGAAAACGCGTTTGAAGCCATATCTCCGGAACCGTCCACTTTAGGCCCATCATGCTAAGGACCTTTTTTGTAGATAATTAAATTTCTAATCTTTTTTGTTCAATAATTTTTTTTGTACCATTTACCGTTCGCGATTTACAAGGTTATTAATATTCGTTTCTTGCCTTTTTGCCCATATCTCTGTTAATAATTGTTTAAACAAAAAACTGTTAATGACTAAACTTTTAAATCAATAAATTCTTAACAACTTTTCACCCATACTTTTTTTCTCTAAAATCAATATTTTAGAAGTGTTATCGCGCGTTGAATGGTGTACTACCGAATCAAGGTCAATGGAAACGAAGGATGCATAGCGTAATTATGAAATCCAATGATTTCTCCATGATTATCACGTAATTAATTAAATACTGATGGCATAAGGGAACAAAGCAATGAGGAAATAGTAAATTTTGTTAAAAATCCATGTAAAATGTATTGTAAAAAAGGTATAAAATTATTAACATTGTAAATCGCGAACGGTTAATGGTACAAAAAAAATATTGAACAAAAAAGATGGGAAATTTAATTATCTACAAGAAAGGTCCTTAGCATGATGGGCCTAAAGTGGACGGTTCCGGAGATATGGCTTCAAACACGTTTTCCAAAATGGCGGCTCTAGCGGACGCCATTTTTGTAAGTATTTTGGGTTTTTAACTTAGTGGGGTCATATGCCACCTCTTCATGAAAACAAAAAACTCCTGGCAAATTATGCATTGCGGACAAGAGTAAACCGTTGCTTCGTTGCCTGTACTATATTATGTTTATATTTATTGAAAATATATGTTTTTCCCTCCTACACAAAAAATGTAGTGTCACCAAGTTAAGTGAAGGTTTCATAGTAAAGTGGGCAGTTCACCGCCGCGAATTAAATTTAATAATATCTCTGTAATGAAAAAAGAATCGGTTTGTTATCTTGGTTTAATTTTGGAAAGGAATTTTTCCTTTCTTGAACATATTAAGAACGTCAGGGAAAAGTAGAAAAAAAAAATAGCTTTTTGGTACAAGTCAAGTCACGAACTGGGCAAGGAAAGCAATATTATGTTTATATTATATAGCTTGGTTCCCAAGATATAGGCACGCCTAGTTTGGGAACAATAGAAATAAGACATACTGGACATAATTAACTTTTTCGATACAAATAAATTATTATTATATTTCACCCATGTAGGGGTTGAATTTCCAAAAATTCTTAGTACTACCCTACGTTACAATGAACACCTGTGTAAAATTTAAAGTTCTCATGTTTTTTCGGGTCCAACGGCCTTCATTTTTTCGCGTTATGTGTCTTCAACTTGTTAATCTTTTAGAGTTGATGCTACGTTGGCAACCGTTTGTTAGCGATTTATTTGAACTGACACTCAAATAAATTAATAGTAATAACGGTCTTTATAATTTAACTTCAAATCCGCGTAGTTGAAAAGTATCATACTATAAATACAGGATAAAACTTATAATATTCGAACAATATTTGCAATGAAAAATATATATTTCGTGAGATTAATTTATTTTACATATTTTGTTTGCATGGAACAGTAGTAGTAGTAGGTTATTTCATATGGGAATGAATTCTGAAAAATACTTGTCGATAAGTTTTATGATAACATACTAGGATGGGAAGTGGGAGTAATGAAACAAACATCGAGATATAGAGTATATTGATGCGTCGTTCAGGCGTCGCGCTCGGCCTGCTCCTCCAGCAGCAGCTGCGCGAGCGAGTGCCTCGCGCCGAGGTCGAGTTCGCGCAGGCGCTGTGCTCGCAGGCGGCGCGCGCACGTGCCTGCAGGCGGCGCGGGCGGCGCGGGTGCGGGGTGCGGGCAGGGCGCGCGGCGCGGCTGCAGCACGAGGCCGGGCTCGGGCGCGCGCACGCAGCGCAGCGCCGCCGCCGCCAGCCGCGCCGCCGCGCCCGCGCCCGCGCTGCCGGACCACTGCGCCGTCGCTGCAACACCACACACCACATGCACACACATTACACACGGCACGAGAGGCTCCTTCAATCAATAATCTTATAAACAGCTGAGTGATGACACGGGTACGACATAGCCCATAGAATAAGCAAGTTGAAGTGGCAATGGGCCGGACACATGACGCATAGAACCGATGGCCGTTGGGGCCGAAAGGTTCTAGAGTGGGGCCACGTACAAACAAACGAAATGTCGAACGCCCGCCAACAAGGTGGACGAACGACCTGGCTAAAGTTACAAGAAGTGGAGATCCTTGGGGGAGGCCTATGTTCAGCAGTGGACTTCCTATGGCTGAGATGATGATGATAATGAGACTGGTGAATGACCTTCATACACCGTATGGTCAATACGAAATTCTATGTATTAAATGATCGAATTTATTATTGTATATTCAATGTGTATGAATATCTATTCTGATAATTATTAATTGCTTAGCGGCCGGCGTGTGCAAACCGTGAGAATCCTCTCTAAAGTATATCTAAGTAAAATGAATTGAACTGAATTATTTATTCCAATAAAAGTCAAAATGTTTATTTGAAGAAGTAGTGTTTGCTCTTACCGGAGTCGTAGTCGCTCCTGTAGAAGGCGATGACGTCATGGTGGTGCGTGTTGAAGCGGCCCGTGTTCACTTGCGGCTTCTGTCCGGTGGGCGTGAGGAAGCGCGGGTGGTCGTACTGCGAGAACCGCGAGAACGGGATCGGCAGGAACCACTGCTCGCCCGAGATCGTGTTCATGCGCACCTGCGACATCACACGACCATTATATAGTTATTTATTTGATACGAAGACAGCCTCCGTGGCGCAGTTGGTTAGACGCCGCCTGTGAAACGAGAGGCCGCGGGTTCGATCCCCGCACTGAGAGAAATGTTTGTGCGGCCCACAAATATTTCTTCCGGGTCTGGGTGTTTGTGAGACCGAAAAGTCTCTCGTAGTTCCTGATACCCACGACACAAGACTCGATCTTAGTGTCAGGGGTCAGGACTATGTATGTGACTGTTGGGTGTTATTTATAAAAAAAAAAAAAAAAATAGTTGTACATCAACACAGTGGGAACTAGATGGAGTAAAATGTGTCGTGTATGTATGTAGTGAGAAGTTCAGACCCTGTTGAGGAAGTCCTGGTTGAACTCCATGTGCGGCACGGCCATGAGCAGCAGCGTGTCGCGCGACACCTTCTGCAGCGCCAGCGCCAGCGCCGCGCGCCCCGCGCCCTCCTGCAGCTCGGCCTCCGTGGCGCCGCCCTCGCCCTCCGCCTCCGCCACCTCCAGCTGCGCGCCCGGGAAGCGCTTCGCGAGCGCCGCGATGGCGTCGCGCACCTCCTTCGTGGGGTCCGGCGCCGTCGCGTTGATGGTCGAGTCGCGCACCACCACCTGGACAGCGAGCGATATCAATCGGGATCGCGACGCGGGGAACTCGACTAGTAGCGGTGGCGGGTGCACGCACCACGAGCAACGCGGTGTTCTTGTCCTGCGCGAGGCACACGGCGTCGTAGCGCTTGAGGAAGTCGAGCGCGTCTCTGGCGGCACGCGGGTCGGCCGGCAGCGGCAGCAGCAGCGTGACGCGCGCGCTCTCCGTCACGTAGCGCACGGGCACGAGCCGCGCCGCGCCCAGCGCCCGCGCCACCTCCGCGCCGCGCAGCGTGACGCCGCCGCCCGGCGCGCGCGCCGTCAGCCGCAGCAGCAGGCGGTAGCGCAGCGCCACGGCCGGCTCCCAGCGCCACGCGCCCTCCGCCACCTGCACGTCCAGCGCCTCGGGCCAGCGCCGCAGCGCCCACGCGCGCACCGACCGCATCACCAGCTGCACACGCGACATACTGTAGCTCGCACGTCGGCGCCGGCGCCAGGGTTAGTGCGGTACGGGGGCGGTACGTACGTCGAGGGCTTCTCGGTGCGCGCCGGTGATGAGAGCGACGTTGCGGTGGTCGTCGGGCATGAAAGCGTGCGTCGCGTTGAAGGGTGTCCAGCGCAGGTGATCGAAGCGGTTGTCGGGCAGCGGGCGCGCCAGGCCGGGGTCGTCGCGCAGGCCGCCGGGCCACGTGCTGTTGCGGTAGTGCGGCGGGTGGCGCGCGCTATTGCGCCACGTGTATGCGCGCAGGCGCCGCACCTCGTCGCGGTCGCGCTCCAGGTGCACCTGCGCGACATGCGATATGCATTTATATTAAGAGACAACCCGTGCAATGTGACAGTGTCGCTCGTGTACAAAGAGAGGTACAGACCCGTGCGACGTACGCGTGCAGCTCGTAGAAGCGCTGCGGCGTGAGCAGCGGGTAGGCGGTGACGGCGTCGGCGAGCGCGGGCTGCAGCGGCGCGTCGGGTTGCAGGTGGAGCGCGCGGTAGTGCTGCGCGTGGCGGGAGGGCGCGCAGGCGAGGTGCGCGGCGTGCAGCACGCAGCGGCCGAGGTTCTCGTGGTGGTGCGGCGAGTACGAGTTGCGCACGCACCAGTCCAGCGAGCCGTGCACCGCGCGCAGGACGGAGTTCGACAGCAGGATGCCGCCCTCTGCGCACACACCACCATACAACGTCATTCTTTGGAGCCAAAATTTATTCACTCAAAGATATACATCCCTGAGTCACATAGGCTATTTATTCGCTAACAAGGTTCAAATAAGGATTGAAATATTATATAAAAAATTAACCATTAAAATGATCTCTACGAAAATGTATATTTCAGCTTTGAAAATTTAACCACTTTTCAGCAGCTATTTCGAAAAATAATGTCAAGTACAACAATTTTAGAACAAAAATACCATTATGGGGTTGAAATAAGGGATGAAATATTGTATGGGAAATCAAATTGTCTGAAACTCATAAGGTAATTAATTAATAAGGCACATTATTTGGATATGAAGGGATGGGATAATATAGACTGGGAGTGAAAGAATTTGACTGGGTTACCTGACGGATTTAATGGGATTGGATGAAATGTTAAGCCATAGGATGAGATGGCGTGGGATATGACGAAAAAGGGCGGGATAGATTGGGAAGTGATGGGTTGGGCAGGTCATGATGGGAAGAAAAAGAGAGGATAGCTGCATCGAGTTTAGGAACCTATAGAAGAGTTAGCATGAAAAGTAAAATTTTCTTTTGATGTCAAGTGGAATCAAAAAATATCTACAACCAGGCGAAACTGGGACAGGCCGCTATTCGCCAGATATAAACACAATAAATAATGAACTCAGCCAGAGATTTGCAGCCTTAATACAACTTATTAATATGTTCATAATGAAATAACACAACTTAGATTACTGTGATGACGATAATAACAGACATGTGAATGTAAGGTCCTACCTTTAGGATTGGTTACAGCAAAAAGTCTTCACATTTACAGTGTATTGTATACATCATAAATACTAAATTATATGGACAGGTGACATTAAGTCATTGTGCAGGTGCCATTTATGCATTACATACATCAATGCATTGCTTTAAAATATATATTACATCTGAACATAATAAGAAATAAAATATAAATAGTACTCTTAATATGTAGTAATGCTATTTTCCACTGCCAAGAGGAACAGGATATTTACAAAATGTACCAGTTGGTGTTCTTGGAATAAGGTGGTTAAAATATGAAGTCCCTACAAGATATACTTTGTACATTTAGCACAAAGCCCCTAATGTTGTTTACATTAATTATAAACTACTATAATATCTTCAGTTCAGAGTCAAGTTATAAACTGTGCACATATACAGCATTATACATAGCCAGTCATGTCTATGAATAAGGCAAATAATGTTTTAATTCAATCAAAATTAACTTGATAGCATCATGGCTTTATATTATTCTTAGTTCATAGCAGTTCATTTTAAAAGTATTTATCTATTAAAATAATACTATCAATGAAATAAATTGTAAGATTAAATAACAAGCACACATCTTATAGTAACAAACATACTATTAATTTAGCATTAACTCAGTTACTCCAAGCATACTCTTGAAAAATAAGTTTATATATTCTATTGCTATTTTCATATAACAATAGGTTTTCTATTACAATATAATAAATCACTTACCCAATGAGCAGTAATGACTGTCATCTTCAGCTATGGTGCCCATGTACACATCCTGACTCACCGACAGCTTCGATACCAGTTCATTCAGTTTCCGGGCATTGATGAATGCCGTGTCTGACACCAAAAAGAAGAAATCATACTCTTCTAGATAATTATCTGCCAAGTACTTCAGTGCATGGAATGGTTTGAGCATCTCCCTTGTATCAGTAAACCCTACTACATTAGCCAGCCCTGGCACCGAGCTCATGGCACTGGCCGTGATGAAAAACTTGAGAGCCGGCTGCAACCGAGCTGCTGTCCTGTTCAATGCTGGTACTTGGTTTTTGAGGGCTTCTTCAGAGCTGAGCACACCAGTGAGCAAGGATCCTAAGATTAGGAATAAAATTTTGATTAAATTCTCAGTGAATCAAAATCTTGTAAACTAACCTACATTCCATACATAGTTATACATCAATGCTATGAAGTCTGCCAACACACAATAAGACAGAATAATAGTTAAATCTTCTCAATATTTGCATGCCTCTATTGTGCAATGGAGCAAAGACTATAATATCCACGAGCAGATTGTAGTAGAGTACCTACCTCTCATGCCTAGCTCGGTGCTGTAGTAGCGCGGCCGCTGCACGCTGCGGCCAGCAGCCTGTCCGGCGCTCAGTGGTTTCTCCTCGTGATGCGGCTCGAACTCCTCGGGCGCGCCCGCCACGGCGCCCAGCGCGCCCGGCGACGCGCCCGCGCTCGCCGCCGCCCCCGTGCACGCCGCCGGCTCCTCTTCCAGCGGAATCACGGCCAGCGACACCCACAGGCCCAGGCACAACCCCACCAGAAAGTACGAGTTGTGCTTCACTTGCGACACCACACAACGGGACAGCATCGTGCTGACTGTGGCTACTGGCTAGCTCACCACACTGTTCAATGTAGACTGTACTCTATACCCACGGCTCACTAGCCACTGCCGAATGTTGAGTGGACGCAAGGTCAGCGTCCGAGCGGTCGCCTCCGTCGCCACACTTATTGTTCCCTCCACGACACTGTCATAGATAACTTTAATAATGTAAATACCATGTAACTAATTGCGTTTAATTGTTGATTAACATCTATTCCATTTAGATTTCATATCGTAATACAATAGCAGTGCGCCCGATAATTTTGACGTTAACTTTTTTGTTGACGTAAGCTGACGTCAGAGTTGCCAACCCCAAGATACTAAAAAACGGCAGTTCATCCATAAAAAAACAGGAGAAAACAGTAGGTAAAGTAAAAATAGGCAGTTTTTATTATTTCCTCATTTAATTAAATCACCAATGACCTACTTTTATTACTTACGAGAACACTCATACATTGATTTATTATAATATTGATCACAACATAATAAAAAACAAAAATACAAAGCTAAATTATTTTCTATTTTCATCCTCAACTGCCTCATCTACAATATTTTCTGACTCATCTTCCCTTTTTAAATCATACATGTTTTTGTAAAATTTCTTCATGTGTCTTTATGTGGCTTCAAATGAGTAGCAATCGGTTATTTCAGATTTTGTATGCTCCTTTAATAATTGTGGTCCTTTAATAGGTTTGGATTTCATAAAATTAATATCTCAGAAAAAAAAATCCACGGTGGCGCTGCTATGTGGTAGGCAAAAAAGTTTCTTTACTAATTCCATTGAGTTATAATGTACTACGTACTAGAGAAGACACCTCAAGCAAATAGTTTGTAACACGAGTTGGAGTCCAGGCGCTCCAACTCATTTAGTCTATGTCAAGCGCTTGCTGGAACTAGACACGTATCAGTGCGAAGTTTTATTCGACAAAATGCCGTCGTGTGCATTAAAATACTGCTCGAACAATTCAAAAAACATAAGTAAAAGTCAAGGTGTGACTTTTCACCAGTGAGTTTAACTTATTATATTAAAAACACATTTAATCTAATTTAATATCAACAATTGTGACATGTCACAGCGGTTGATGACGGGCGGCCATGCATGTCAAAGACTAACGAGTATTTGTATGCGCAGAGTCGACAATATCGACGCAGATTTGTAACGGATACTGAAGTATTTATATAAGATAAAAAATTAAAAGCATTTAAATTAATATTTTTATTATTATTTAAATTAAAAGGTTTCCTCGGCCATGTCGTGAAACAAGAGAATTGTGGATCAAATTTATTCAGAAGAATCGCGGCGAAGAAACGTGGTTACCTTCAGATTATTCTCGCATATGTTCCGTACCTACATTTTAAAGATGAAGACAAATATAGCACAAAGACAGGAAGAGTGTACTTAAAGAAAGTTGCAGTACCATGCGAAAACGTAATTATATTATTTCATTTCCGATACTGTATAAAACTTGCAATACATATTTTTGATTACCTATGTATATATTTAATAAAAATATTTTATTTCTAGAGTGTTTCTATTAATTAAATCCTGAACATAAAAAAATATTTATTTATAATTTAATTTCTTGTGTATTATTCACAAATAATGTGCTCACCAGGCGCCATGTTTATAAATCCGGTAAATAAAAGAAACCATATTATTTTATGTAAAAGAAACTATTATTTTATATTATATTTTAGTTGTCGGTATTAATATGTAGACATCATATAACGAAGAGTTACGATTAATATGAATTGTCTTATCTGTTCGTGACACGTTTTTCTTTGGCCATAATTTGTATGATATCAGTCAATAAAGTAGATGTCGCTATTGAGCTGGGACAAATAATTTCTATGACATGTCTTGTCTATCGGTAGAATATATGTCAATGACTAATTCACACAATGTGGAAATGTTTGCTATCTAGTGTAATTGCGTTTTATTACATAATTTCGTTATGAAAATATATTTATATAGTGTAATAGGTGCCGCCTAAATGCTAATTGAAAAACAGTAAAAATAAAGAATGAAACAGAAAACAAGGACTTATAAATGTGAAAACAGCAAATCTACTGTTAAAACAGTAGGGTTGGTAACACTGGCTAACGTACCTAAGTCAAGAAGAACGCAGTCTAAAGTTGAGTGAGACAGGGACACTAGACAGATCACGGAAGCTGTGAAGTGTGATGTGAGAGGTCCAGAAAAGGTGGTGGTACATCAATGTCAGGTGTAATTATTATTATTTATTTTTTTATTGCAATGAATGACGAGACGAGCAAGCCGTTCGCCTGATGGTAAGCGATACGACCGCTCATAAACAGTAGCAACATTCCACTGCGCTCGCCATCCTGAGACATAAGATGTTAAGTCTCAATATGTCCAGTAGTTACTCTGGCTACAATGTCCTTCAATCCGAAACACAACAATGCACTTACGCAGTGTTGTTTCACGGGAGAAATAGACATAGCGGTGGTACCTACCCAGATGGCCTCTCACATATGAGAGACCTACCACCAGTTTATTTTTTCACCAGTTTATTTTTCGCAAGGTTGTGATTTATAACACTTAAACATATTTATTTACATACTAAAATATCTGATACCTATCTGTCGTCATTATGATTTACATTGGTCTGTGTTTTGTAGCTTTGTGAATTGGTTTACTGTAACTTTTTAACTCATTATTTACCTACGTTATGTACTCTATGGTTTTTGAGGTGCAATTTGCAAAGAAATCGTAATATATTGGTAATATATCACGCAATAGATTTAAATCAATTTAGACCCGTGGCCTGGGATGGTATTAAATTATTATGGTTATGAACATCACTTTTTAGTCGATTAATTGGATGGTACACGGTACCAAAAATGTGCGTGCGGACTAAATTGGGACTAATGGTGGGACCAAGAAGCTTATACCCAAATGGAGATTGTATTCCGTATATAAAAGTGAAGCACAAAAATTTGACCTTAAATGACGTCGCTGTTATCTTCTATCCTTTTCTATCGAGTGACAATGAATGAACATAATGTCATTTTCATTCATTGTCACTCTAAAGAAAAGGATAGAAGATAACAGCGACGTCATTCAAGGTCAAATTTTTGTGCTTCAGTGTTTTATACGGAATGCAATCTCCATTTGGGTATAAGCTTCTTGGGTGGGACTAATATTGACGTCTTGGAATGTTGCCGACATATTATGGGTTTTTACCCACGTCTTTGTTTCACCCCGTTTTACCATGGGCCATAATAATATTTTCGAATCTTTAGTTCACTGTTGTCAGAAAATATCATGGGAAATATAGGTATACCTACATAGATCTATTGAAAGTAACGTATATACTAACGTGTTTTGATTGAGAATCAATTAAAACTGTGTTTAATACGTTATCATTCCAATATATTTCATCAAGCTAATAATAAGACATTAATAAAATAAAATCCTCCAAGCATTAAAATTATAGGTACCGCGGATTGTTAAATAAGTACATTGTAATAACTATGGTAAAGTGATTGGTAGGTAGGTATATAATAGGAAATGAACCAATGTAAGTAAGTTATGTACCGCCGTAGAAAAGAAATAAAAAAAAAATAAAGAAAATAAGAAAAGTATCATTTTTGTGGAGATTTTAATTTTGAAATGTTTTGCGACATTATGAAGCATCATTGAGATTTAAGATATTAGTAACTCTATAGGAAGCATTCTCCGTGGCGCACAATCTTATCTTGCGCGATTTTTTTTATAACGAGTATATAGTGGCACGGGTGGCACGTATTTGTGAGGTAAACAGCTTTGAAAATGAGAAAATGTTTGTGCGGCCCACAAATATTTCTTTCGAGTATTTGCAAGACCGAAATGTCTCTCGAAGTTCCTGATCCGTACCATCATTAAAATAAACCCTAAAAATCACGTTTGCTCCTGCTTATAAAAATCTAGTTAAAATTGCTTTAAATTACGTTTGTTGTTGTATAATTATTTAGTTTGAAAGGTAATATACAACTAATATTCTGTGGAAGCTTTAAGCGTCTACTTGTTACCGTTATAATTTTGAGCAAAAAATTACGAAAAAAAAAGAACACTTTTATTGTGTGGGGACCCGCCTTCATATTTTTATTTTTTAAGTTTTAGTATTTGTTGTTATAGCGGCAACGGAAATACATAATTTGTGAAAATTTCAGCTTTCTATCTATCACGGTTTATGATATACAGCCTTGTGACGGGCACACAGTGGAGGCTTAGCAATAGGGTCCCGTTGTTACCTTTTGGGTACGGAACCCTGAAAAGTAGGTACTGCATAGATAAGGTATAGTAACGGCAAAAGTAAATCATCATCATCATCAGCCTATCCGTGTCTACTGCTGGACATAGGCCTCTCCTATGGCACGCCACTGGGCTCGATCTTCAGCCCAACGTCTCCAACCGCTACCAGCCATCTACCGGATGTCATCACTCCACCTTGTTGGAGGGCGTCCTACACTACTAAAAGTAAATGGTAAAGGTATTTTACCTAACAATAACTAAATGTAATACATTAGCTCTAAGAGAGATGGATAGGGAATAAAAAAAACAACGCTATTGTAAACTTAGGCCATCGATTATCGAAGAATTAATAAGTGCGTGCCTGTCGGTAATGATTCTAATCTTTGGGCATATCTCTGATGTATTATATTGGTGGTAAAAACCGTTCACTTTGACGGTGTAGACGAATATCGTTCCTAAAGAAATCAGCAAAATAACATAGAGGTCTTGAAAAAAAAGGAATTCATTGTGATAGTCAATTCTCAAACTGTAGGTACAAACATTATTATTCTTGCTCTTTCTTCAACCACAGGAAATCTATTCTTGAACATAGGCCTCTCCTAATAATCTACATTGGTGTGTTGGAAGCGGCCTGCATCCAGCGGTAATTACCACCCATAAATATTGATGTTGGGATTTATTACTCGTTACAGGATAAAATAATCCCGCAATTTTTTAGTCCCGATGTTACATTTGTAACTTACAGATACCCACGACACAAGACTTGTTTGTACGTTAGGGTAGCGTCTGGATCATCGCTGAGACTGTCGAACGCTTTGAAGGTTTCAATGTGGGATTAGTCGATAAGTCTTGCTCTTTAAATCTGTAATTGTTGGACCATCTAGTGTTTTCAACATGGGAATGCCAGATTGTTTGATAAGCTGTATCTCCTAAGTACTCTTGTATAACGACTGGCCCGCCCGCGCCATCCAGTACAATCGCTTTGCATGCGCCGCACGCGTCTCTCGACGCACGACGCAGTTCCACTTGTTTTTCGCGAATACACTTTTCTTGTAAGAATTTCCTCAATATCACGTGGAATAGATGCATAATTCTTTGTGTTGTCCGCAGTCCGTGTATGACGTGTTATGTTCATAAGCATTTGTTTTGACATAAATAACTTGCTGTTCCTATTAGTTTATAGGTATGGATCCTTTTATAGGTAGTATTTAATAAAAGTACTTAGACATTTTCGTATTCTCTTTCTTAACGCAAATGTATGTCAGCCTAGTTTATATTAATCTAGAATGGAGAATAGAGAGAGAATAGAATATTAGTGCAGCTACGCCCGGTAACTCCTCCCTGTCGTCAGAGGCGACTTAACGGCGCGCAGTGGAGGGCTCTCGCAGCGCCTTTTGTATTTACTGGGTGTCACAATTTACCAGAGAATTTTCGGTCTCATAACAAATATTTGTGGCCCACACAAACAGCAATCTTTTTGCTCAGTACGGGAATCGAACCTCTGGGCAGTGTCTTATTTGGGGTGGTGCCAGGGGTGCTTAGCTGTATCATTTTATGGACTCAGGTTTTGTAATTGATAGAGTGGGATAAGATTTAAAACATAGGTGCTATTTTAGTAACTGGTACCGGGCGCATAAAAACTGATTACAGTTTTGATTGTGAGCTCTTGTTTCAAGGTCAATCAACAGCCCTAAGAAAGCTAGCAAAAATTATATCATGTTTAAAGCTAGTATTAACAAACGTTGTGCCTACTAATTAGTAATTACATCGCTATTGCACCGCAAACAACTTATAAACTTTGTACAAGTTATACCCGCAATGGAAAGCGCCACTCGCCACTCTATAATAAAAAAATAAGCAACAATAAATAACTTATGATGGCGCATAAACTAAATCCACAACATAAATTATTGCATTTATAGTGTTGTACAGTGCGTGGTGGCCTGTTGGTAAACGGACTAGACGCGACTGCCAACATGTTCACGGTGGTCGCGGGTTCGAATCCCAGGGCACACCTCTGACTTTTCGGTTTTAGTCATGTGTGTATTGATAGTCAATCACCACGCACTAAAACGGTGAAGGAAAACATCGTGAGGAAACCTGCATACCATAGCGATTTATGGAAATTTCTATGGTATGTAAGTCCGCCAACCCGCACTAGGCCAGCGTGGTGGACTATATGGCCTAACCACTCTCAATCGTACTGTCGATTGTAGAGGAGGCCCGTGCCCTGCAGTGGGACGTATATGGGCTGATACAGAATACAGAATAGTGTTGTACATCACATGTCACTCGTGCATTGTAACTATAACCTATCGCTGTTTTGTGGTCGGTACATTGCTAAGTAACTTGTTGGTAGCAGCATCGATCACCGTTCCTTGTAGGCAATTTACATACATGAACACACTTTAATAGTGAAGGATAACAACGTAAGGAAAATTAATTTCTATAAAGATTTTTAGAACAATTTTATGGTATGTGAATCACGCCGTCATAGGCTTTCTTGGCGCACGGTGGTTAAAACCGTCTCAATGGAGCTCTTGACGTATATGAATCTCGGGCTTAACTTTGGACGCATAATTATGTGCTTTTGGTGAACAGACTAATAAACTTTTAGTTGGATATAGATCAAGCATATTTTTAATTAAAATAAGTGTGCGTGTTGAAACTATCAGTACCTGAACACCTGAATAAAACATAATTTATTAAATTGTAAGGTACATAAGCAATAACTCCAAAGTGGTATCTGGTAGGTACAGAAGCTGTAAATGCTTCTCACAATGAAATAAAACTATTATTTACGGATTTTATCGCGGATTTGGATTAACTTTCGTGGTTACGCTGTAAAGTAATCGAAACGTCGGGAACTCAAAAAATGTAAAAATTAAACCAAATCCGCGATAAAATCTGTAAATAATGTTTTATTTCAATGTGTAACATTCGCGTAAATCTAAGAAACCATCATGCTTCTCACAAGTCACATTTCGCCGTGCTTATTCCCATCCCGAAAAAATCACATAAGTCCGATTTTGGGATCTGCTGCGCATCACACCCGCGATATTTATTATTCACAATACCCACTTTTGTGTGTTCTGTTCCAGGACATGATAGGGGGCGAGTCTATTCCCATATCGGTCACAAATTCCGTACTCGGGCTGATAATGAACAGAAAAATCCAGTATCACTTTGCCCGACCCAGGATCCGAACTCGTGACTCCACATTGTAATCGTAACGTAGTACAACTGCGCTATCGAGGCAGTCGAATAATATACAGGGTATATCAAGACTGCTACCGAAAACGAAGCTGGGTGGTAGTTTAAGCGACTTCGGACACAATGCAACGGAAAAAGTCGCAAAAAAAACCGTCAATTTTGTTTTTGTTACTTTTTTCCTATGGCCATATTTGGGTGGTAAATACATTTTTTTCCTAAAATAATAATGTATACCCTTTTATTTATAAATACTCTAAGGTACAACAGAGTTTAAATTATTATTTGGCAAAAACTATGGATTTATTACCCAAAAATGACGATATTTAAAAAATCATAAAAAATAACTGTCGAGTTTCTTTGCGAAATTTTTAGATGCATTGTGTTTGTAGTCACTAAAACCACCACCCAGCTTCGTTTTCGGTAGCAGTCTTTAGATACCCAGTATATAGGTACGACAAAGTCGCTGTAAATGCACCTGATAGTAAGTGCAATGCAATAGTTATAAAGCACCCACCGAGATGATATTGCTATTGTTTGCCAGTACCAATACGGAAATGTTCACGTATGAAGTTCTTTATGAATTCGGTAGGTAAGTCTTGTAGAGGTTCCCAAAGTGGCGCTGACGAAACTGAAGGTGGTAGACGTCAAGCAATTCTCTCTCAATTTTAACTTGGTACCTACCTACCTAAGTATTATTATTGTACCTGTCTACATCCACCTGTTAGATAGGTTACAGCGCCGGGACAAAATAGTAAATGTATGGTGCGCCGCGGGCCGCAAAGATTGGGAAGTGTGTAGTGTCCAGCGCGTAGTTTATATGTGGGTGCGGGGCGGGTCGCGGCAGTGCTGCTGGAGCCTGCCTCGACCTCGCTCGCTCCTCCGCGACACTCGTCTACCCGCGACAATACTCGTCTACACTCGCCACTAGTGTGATAGTCTGAAAGTGACCATTAGTGTGGAGATGACGGCCACAGCGCCGGCGCGGCTGCCGCGGTACTGTGTACAAGCGCTCGTGGTACTGCTCAGTAAGTACTGTTTAAACTATCATGACTTAAATATAAAGCATCTTTTTTATTGCATTGAATGGCAAGACTGCCGTTCGCCTGATGGTAAGCGATACAACCGCTGATGAACAGTAGCAAAACCAACCAGCATCTTGAATTACAAAAGAATGCTTGGTATTCCATTGCGGTGGCCATCCTGAGGCAGGAGATGACAATATCTGTGATCAAACTATGTAAATTAAAGCTTTGTAAATAAAATGTAGATAATTTTTAAATACATATAATAAATACTTAAATAATATAAATATATCCAGGAAGAGCACAATGGTCTGTTGATAATGGACCAGACGCAACTGCCAATATATTCACGCTGGCCGCGGGTTCGAATCTTAGGCCACATCTTTGTTATTCGGGGTCATGTTGACTATGACAGTCGATTACCTTGTAGTATAACGATGAAGTAAAACGTCGTGAGGAAACCTGAATACTATTGCAAATTGTTAAGAATTTCTATGGTATGTAAAGTCCGCCAAAGTACTAGGCCAGTGTGGTGGACTAATAGACCTAACCACTCTCATTCCTACCCTCGATTGTGGTGGAGGCCCGTGTCCTGCAGTAGGACGTATATGGGCTCATACAGAATAGAAAGAAATTATCTTAATTTCTTGACTCTTTTAAAGTGTGCTACGCATATACAATTCATATCGACTCTTGTATAAAAAAGTGGCTACTGCTACTTTACGCATCAACAGGTTGTTAGCCTCATCCAAACACTAAGAAACCTTATTGCAGATTAGATAGGACTCACAGACAGACAAACCAATATAGTGTGCACATTATCCATTGGTAGAAAGTAATGATCTCAATATGAGACATCAGTATATATTTATGTAGGTAACTAATAATTATTTGATTACGTGCAATATTTTTCTTATTATGGTTTGTGATAAAATTCAAATTTTGATTATATTTCTAAGAACAAGTGCCCTTGGGGTCACCTAAAAGAATTAAGTAAATAATTATGAGAATTATGCAAGTAATCATTTAAAATTTCGAGAATATGATGATCAATTCTATTTACATGTAAATCTTTCAAGCTTTTCAAACTTTTTCGAGTTTTCCATGAATATGCATATCCAGACATTTTACTTCAATATCATTTATGATATCTATACTGAAACATAAAGCTGAAGACTTTGTTTGTTACCTGTAATCTTAGGAACTACTGGTTCGAATTGAAAAAATATTTCTGTGTTAGATAGGATAGGACATTTACCAAGGAATGCCATAGGCTATTTTATATAGACACGTCATACTATACCTATAGGAGAGAAGCGGCAGTGAAAAATCTAGCAAAAACGAGGAAATTTTATTCGTTTTTCGGGGTTCTATTGGTTGATATTCTAAATCGATAGTTGGAATTGAACATTTTGGCCGCCATTTCGAAAAGTGCAGCTGCACCCGGGCGGAGCCGGGCTGAACCGCTAGTTTATAATAAATTAATAAGAAAAACCGCAAACAATCATAAACTATGAGTGTCCGTTACCTCGGTGTTTTCCTTCACCGTTAAAGTGCGTGGTGATGGACTATCAATACACACATGAGTCCGAAAAGTCAGAGGTGTGCTTCTGGGACTTGAACACGCAACCACAGTGTATATGTTGATCAGGGTTGTTGCGAATATTCGCATCCGCATCCGCAAATGCGGAACTTCCGCATAGATTTTGACATCTGCATCCGCATCCGCATCCGCAATAATCGATGCGGATATTTATGCGGATGCGGATGTAATACAAGATGAGACAAGACAGAAATTTGGCGGTGCTGGCGAATGGCGTGTGCCGTTCGCACATGACATTGACCAGTGGAAGCGAAAGATGTGGATGAAAATCCTCTTAAGTGGTGTTCATCGAGAGGAATTTAAGATATTATTGTCGATAGCACGAAGATTTTTATCCACTCCACTAATTAGTGATCCTAGCGAATAATTATTTGCAGCGTGGGTTTAATTTACGAACCTCTTCCTAACCGCCTTGTATTAGAAAAGGCGACGTTATACTTAATAAATAAAATGGTGTTCTTTTGCGAGCGCTTGGGGCTACTCAAAACGAAGGTGATGAATTTAATTATCAATAGAAAAGATGGCTAGAACCTTGCAAAAGCATGGGATCGAATTCTACACATAAATAAATCGGAACCCAAAAGACCAACTGCCAGACATCAAGACAGTGAGCTTCTTCTGCGTAGATCGAAACGCAAAAACAGAGTAACGTTTTAAATTATCTTTTTAATTTAATAATTGTAAATTACGGGTAGTTAAATTATAACAGTCATTGAGCGGATGAGCTTATACTCAGTCCGCCCCGTGACCATGAATCGTGTAAAGTAATAGAAATGCCGGGAAGTTAAAATATATAAAAATTAACATAGATAAATCTATACATATGAATAAAATTGAAGTGTCTGTTTTAAAAGTGAAAATAAAAAAAATTACCAACTACATATCGTTATATACATGATACCTGTGCCGAAAATGATATTTAAAAAAAAAATTGTTTGTCTGTTTGTCTGTTTGTTCCGGCTAATCTCTGAAATGGCTGGACCAATTTTGACGGGACTTTTTTTGTCAGGTAGCTGATATAACAAGGAGTAACTTAGGCTACATTTATTTTAGAAAAATTCTTTTATTTAAAAAAAATAAAGTAATGTTGCAATGCCCGCGCGCAGCTCACGCGCATGCCACCACTGGGCCGTCACGTCGGGCGCCTCCCACCAACGAGTCAATATCACAATTACAAAATATTGTATACAAAGAAATTTTTCAATAAAGCTAATACAAAAAAGTGAAAATAAATGATAATTAAAATTTCATCATGTCACTGAATGAGACAGGACATAAACCGGATAGAACGGGACGGGAAATATAGTTATTACGCGAAATAATATTATGTTGTTGCCAAATCAATACTGGACTCAAAAGCTATCTGCACCCGGGCGAAGCCGGGTCCGACCGCTAGTTGATAAATAATAGTAAGCGTTAAAATCCGTAAATAATAGTTTAATTTTAATATTCATTCATATACTATATTTATAGAGGATCTTAAACATCCGCATCCGCATCCGCATCCGCGGATGTGAGCCTTTAAAAATCCGCATCCGCATCCGCATCCGCGGATGTGAAAAAATCGACATCCGCAACATCCCTAATGTTGATAGCCGCGTCTGGTCCGTTTCCAACGGGCCGTAACGCATTTTTCTAAGGTATGTTAAGTTTATACATCAGGTTGTGGTAGAATACCTTTGGATCATGTAACAGAG
This sequence comes from Hyles euphorbiae, assembly GCA_023078785.2. Taxonomy (NCBI): domain Eukaryota; kingdom Metazoa; phylum Arthropoda; class Insecta; order Lepidoptera; family Sphingidae; genus Hyles; species Hyles euphorbiae. The sequence continues at coordinate 114,213 of CM041048.1, forward strand.
ATCAATCTAGTCGAACGAATGCTTACACCGATGTACTTTGTGCAAGTTTCAAAATTAGTGAAATCTAATGAAGCGTGAGGCATGCGCATAGCTAATGCAATACAAGGTGTGGTGCAGGAGGGCGTAGTAGTGGTGAAACAGTATCACATAGCTACCACGCCATCATGTAACTGCCATAAAGACACTGCTATACTGTTGTAAAATATTTGTACTCTGTGGAGGAGGACTTTAGATTCCTTTTTGAAAGAGTGGCAGCAAACATGAGTTAAGCTCTGCTATACGATTCACTATTGCAGCTTGACTAGATTATAAAATATTGTGTCTTGAAGTCGTTCCCCCCCCCCCCCCCCCTATATAAATAAATAACACCCAATATATATAGCCCCTTATATTCGTATATGTTATTGTAGCGGTGAAGATTTGTAATTCGCACTGATCTGTTCACTGTACTACATAACTATAGATATTATTTGTCTGTAAATCTTCCTCAAATAAATAAAAAAAAAAAAATTGGCCTACACGCTTTCTGTGAATTTATCGGTAAAAAAAATATTTATGAGTATCTATATTGGAATTTATTGCGAGTATGGAACTTGACTCGAGTCGTCTTGAGATTAACCTAATCTTACTAATGAGTTTTACGCAACTTCTGCCTACCGTTGCCTCTCAAGATAAAGGGAGGAAAAAAAATAGTTCAGTAAATACTTAATATTGTCCGGTGGAGTAAGTCCTGGGCAATAAATAACGAGTAGGTATGATGCGCCAAGATGCGCTCCTCACGGCTGCCGATATAGATCAACTGCAGGAAAACTACAACATTTCCTCGTCAACCACGCGCTGATATTAGAATGTGGCTTTTACCTACTGCTCGGAGACGTATTCTGTTAGGTAATAGTAGGCGCCACTGGGGAATATAATTTTAATTTATGCAATAGGTTCAGCAAATGCGCAAACACCCATGAACATCCTAATGGGACGGGACCGGGAAGGAAAATTTATAGGAGTAGGATTGTGGATTGGGCATCCGGTAATCTCACTCACCGATTAAAACGCGACAGTGAAAATATCACTTATCTCTTGTGGAGTCAGCCTCAACCCTGTCAAAGGAACTTTCGGTTGCAGAGAAGTGCCATCCTCAGCAGCGGCCAGTGAGCGGTTATAAACTCGGAAATGGAATCCGAGATCAAAAATGTAAACAAAAGTGTTACCACTACAATAAAATAATTTGTCATGGTAGTTTGTTCACAACCGTTAAAAAAACAGGTTGGAATTATTCTAATTCGTTAAATAAGTATAAAACAAAGCCAAATAAAAATTATTTGGTATAATATTTACATAAACTACAATTTCGTCTAGTACTCGTATGACATTTAAAGCGAAAGTCCGACAACATTTAATTGATAAATTGGCAGAATAATCTTAGTATGTTTTATGTAGTATATGTATCTATAAGTATAAAATATATGTAATTTTGAATATTTATGTATGTATTTATATTTATCTATATAATATACAGACTATAATTATATTCATTTATGTATATATAATATATTATATATTATTATATATATTATTATTATATATTCTTCTGATATTAGTTTTTTTTTATTGATTGATGATGCGCCTACTTTGATTTCTCTGCACCACCCAAAGGTTGACTGGGAGAGAATGCCTCAGGCATTAAGTCCGCCTTTATACTTTGTATATAAAGCATTTAAATAAATAAATAAATAAATTTCAACTTCTTTTTTAAGTACGTGAAAAAAATGGTACGAAAATATTTTATGCTACAGGTATTATGCAGAAATTCGTAACCTTAGGCCCCTGAAATAAAACTTTTTTAAAATTTCGTCTCCTTAACTACAAATACGTCGCTTTGACGCCCGCGACACCTCCCTTTAGTTCATTTAGTTGCTTAACTTGATGAATGTGCATCATATGATAAAGTTACGTCGCCGTGATGCTGGTTTCACGTTTTCTGTTAAGTTTTTGTACTATTTTGTTCCTAAGATTTCTGGCGCTCGTGTTCCTAGCCGAACGCACTATGATCTTTGAAAATCACTGTGAGTTAAACCCATTAGAAATTGTTTGGGCCCAAGTCAAGGGTCACGTCGACAGGCATAATAAAACATTCAAAATGTTCAAAATTCAAAAATAAATATAAATAAACAAAACATAGTACTCACAACATTTGAATCTATTCACTAATCAAACTATACGCAATATATTTTTGAGAAAATGTTTCATAACCCTGAAATGTCACTTTTACAATGACATTGGTTTGTTTACATTTTTGATCTCGGATTCGATTTCCGAGTATAGACTATAATTTAATTATTAAATAATTTCTAACGTTTTAAGTTTAGTGTGTTTTTGTGAAAAATAAATATGTAATTTAAAAAAAGATACGTAAATAAATTAATTTTAACTATCTAAATCTAAATATGCAGCCCAATCAACGCAATTTGTAATTTTCTGAATATACGTAAGAAGCGGCGGCAACTGGCATACATGGAAGTAATGATCGTATTTAAGATTTAAAAAGAGGGCCCCTCCGGGATTTGAACCCGGGACCTCCTGCACCCAAAGCAGGAATCATACCCCTAGACCAAGAGGCCACTTGGAAGAGATGTCAAATATCACTTTCATTTGTTGAGCATTAACATAAATAACTACAAATATTTTAATAAAAGAAGGGTTGCTATGGCATCTGTGATATACATATTATGTATAAATAGGGGTGTAGGTGTGAGGCTCTGTGTATAATTTATTCAAAGCGATACTGTAGGCAACTTGTAAACCTTTTTCCTTATTTATTTGACATGTTTATTATCTCTGCACAATCCGAACAAGACTGGACTAATATACTTAATAAACTGTTATATTTGAAGTATTCAAATCGATATCGACGTCGATCGCTTGGTGCCAACCGATAATATTCGATCTAATATCGACCAAAATTCCGATCGAATGGTTTAGAGTTGATTAGTATCAATAGTTTATCAACTTATTTTATGGAATAGTTAGCTCAAGGAGGAGTTTGCAAATCGAATGTAAATATTGATAAATATCTAGGATTCTAGACATTATCAGAATGGAGGTTAAACTAGCCATCTCAGCGTTAGCGCTTACTAATTTATAATCGTATTTAATTATTTTTAGATTTAATTTTATTTGTTTATTTGAATAGTATGATTTTTAAACATCAATTACACTATTCACTTACTTATTATAATATGACGAATAAAACGTAACTAATTTTCACATTAATAAAAATTATCTAAATAATTAAACCGACTTCAAAATTGTAATAAAAAGAGAGAAACATAATCAATCTTTTAATAGATCTAAAATACTTAAATAGGCTAAAATTTTGTGAGTTCCGTGCCAGCTAGACGACTAGATAGGTACCATCTGATCACAAAATCCGTACTTCACCGACAAAAAACTTGTTTGTAAATAGAATTCCCCACGCCACGCTGTGTGAGTTTTACAAACACCGGCACACGTAATCGTCATTATCTCAACAAACGATAAAAAGAACAACATTATGAGTATGCGATGGACATTACACATAATTATTATACAATCGTAACTGGTAATACAAAACTTTGGGAATACCGACACGAGCCTCCCGAAAACAAACAAATATATTGAACACGTGAGAGTACTATTCATATGCTCACTTTTTTATTGCTCGGAAGTAAGAACCTTGAAAACACGGTTTTTTCTCTCTATATTAGCGTGGAATAATCCCAACAGCCTCATTGGTTTATCCAGCTAGAATCGTTTGTGCAAACAAAATCTTCGGGCTTGTAATGAAACAAATATTTGTGTGGCTCATGGATATTAACAATTGTTGTAGGTGTAGATGTTGTCGGATGGACATGTAAATTAAAGAAAACATGCATCAGAATTAAATAATTAGTTACTTACAAACGGTAAAAACTAAACGGAGTATCCTTTTAAAAGTGAATAGCAATGTATATTCTTTGTTCAAATATCTTACTGCGAGTTTTTGTAAACTACTTGATCCCACGTGATTATACTATGTTTGGTTATTAATAGGATTCATTCAAAAGATATACTACTCACAAAAATTAAAGCATATTTTTTTATCGAGTTTTTGTGTGTTTTTTGAGAGTCTGTATCTTAGAGAAAATTGATCGTTAAGAAATTTCAAAACTAGGAATTGGAAGTCTGGAACGTCTATTTTTCAGATGCTTGCTCTATTTTTTTATCACATGCCTTCTTGATAAGCAATCGTAAGAAAACCAATGGGAAAAAATAGTTGCAAACTTTTACTCATTTTTGATACCGTGAATTTACTTGGGTGGTGTTATTTTTATGACATCATTGTAACAGTCTCGTAGACAATTTAATTGTGTTTAATTTGATATACTGGAGACTTCCGCGGCATAATTTGGAGATGAGCTATGGTAAATCAAAGTAAAAATGGCCTATCCTACTTTGACACTGGATTCCTCCATAAACATCAGTATTTCTGAGTGAAATTGTTGACTGAACATAAGGTATAAAAACGGTTATTTAAGGATTTTCGGAAAACTTTGCATATCGTCGGATAAAATAGGCAAACGAAGGATATCGTCGGTAGCTTTTCAACCTTAAAGTATCCTAAAGACACCCTGAAAATTTAAACGGCTCCAATGTGATTACCTTAGTGTTCGAAAGGTTTAAAGTTACTGTTTTCGCCAAAAATCGTCGTAATGTCGTAATTTGTCGCAAGTTATTGATTTCTGTAACTTCAGAATGCTCTTTTTAGTGATTATCCGTATTCTTGTTAAAAAAATGTTAGTGGCGCCCGTGTTATTCCACTTAGAAAAAGTGAGACGACAAACCCAACACTAAAGGCGAAATCAAGTGCGATTTTATTACTGGCGCAACGAACTGACTATAACTTTTTTAAATATATATTACACCCAACAGTCACATACATACTCTTGACCCTACACTATGATCGAACCTTGTGTCGTGGATATCAGGAACTACGAGAGACGGTCTCACGAACACCCAGACCCGAAAGAAATATTTGTGTGCCGCACAAACATTTCTTTCGGTGCGGGGATCGAAACCGCTTCCTCTTGTTTCACAAGCGGCGTCTAACCGAGTGCGCCACGGAGACTGTCATTATAACTTCAACGTGCAAAAACTTGATAGACTGTGTGTGTATGGTGTATTTAAATCTCAATCGATTACACTTGCCAAAAGAAATGCGATATCAAAGAAATTTTCATCAGTTTTCTGTGACATGTATATGTATCCAGACCAACTCGATCCATTCGGACTATAGCTTGAATACTACCCACTACATGGGATCTCATAGAATGTCTAACATATTGGACCTGTTGTTTCCAGTAAACATTCCGACGGTGTCGTTCGGCCTCTCCCTGGGCTGGGTGTCTCTAGCGAGCGGGGAGGGTGCGGAGGGGGAGGGCGTGGGTCTCCAGCTGGTGCTGGCGGTGGCCACCACGTTCCTGGCGTCGCTGGTGGGCGTGCCGCTCAGTGCACGCGCACTCGCTGCTGGCAGGAAACTCGCTGTTATAGCTACGTCTGCTGCATTCCTGGTAGGTAGCTCGTTTTTTTTTATTAAAATGAGTAGCACAGCTAGCATGCCGTCCGTCTGATGGTAAGGGATACGACAGTAGCAAAACCAAACAACACCTCTTTCAATTGTTTTATAAGCTACGTTACTAGGAATTCTGGCTTCATTTGATCGAGTATTTGATAGTTAGGTATAACTGCTTTCCATAAACTTCCACAATGTTGAAGTTTTAAATGCCTAGATTTTTTCATCTTATAGCCTAATTAACACCAGTTTAGATTGTTAAAAAAGTTCCATTCAAATTAAATAGCAATTTAGGTGATGTACAATCCACCCATAATGTTAATACGACATGAAGTTCGCAAAAATCTTCTAGATGAAGCTGTAGATAGGGACATTTTTAGGAGCGTTTTATATTTAGAAACGGACTTTTCTTGGCTGATGCTAATAATTCTGTAGTTTATCGTGACGTTGTGGTGTTTGCAGGTGTGCTGGTCGCTGACGCTGTGCGGCGGCGGCTGGTGGGTGGTGGCGGCGCGCGTGGCGGCCGGACTCGGCGGCGCCGGCGTCTGGGCGGCCGGACCGCTGCTGGCACAGGAGGTACCACTATAATGCTGCCTCTCTATTATTTATTTATTTTATTTATTTCTTACACTTTATTGTACTACACAAAATAAAAAAATACACAACAAAAATCTTAACCTATATTTACAGCACAATGGGCGGTCTTATCGCAGTCGGTCAGTCGCAGTCTCTATTACTAACAACTCTCTTGTGTTCTACATATCATTCAATGTATGCTATTACAATACAACAAGAAACAAGCTTCTTTTTCCACAAAAAATATATATATATATATTAGGTTTGAAAAGAAGAAATAATGTTAGATGTCGACAGTCACTCTTTGAAATAAAAGTCACTCTTGTTAAATTAGTATGCTTGTCATGAATTATCTTGCCAGTTTAAATAAATATTACCTTTACAAACTCATTTTGACTACATTTATAGTAGATCTAGCCCTACTAGTAATAACTACATTTCCAATACGATTATTATAAAGCTTACCTATGTAGCAGCCTGGACAGCACTTAGAGCTTGACATTGTGTTTATTGTGTTGCTGTTGCCATCAGCATTGTGGGTCGGCAGAGCACCTTATTTCTTGAATATTATACTCCAATGCAATCGTTGTGTTGCAGATGTGCGAGGAGCGGCTGCGCGGCGCGGCGGTGGCGGCGCTCGTTGTAGCAAACAACGTGGGCTTCCTGCTGATGTACCTCGCCGCCGCCGCGCACCTGCACCACACGTCTGTACACTGTACTCCACACACTGCAACACTCACTCATCACCTATAGCAAGCGCCAAGATTTCTTACACCTGCCTATCTCCAGTGATTCATTTCAACTTTTATTTAAATTTTTATTTAATACAGCGCTCATCCACATTGTGCATATTTCAACATATTATACATACATAAACTCACGCCTTTTTCCCAGAAGGGGTAGACAGAGGTGCTAGTAAGAAGCAGTACATCCGTGTTTTGCCTTTTGTATTACATTCCACGGTGTGATGGGGGGAGAGCCTATCGCCATATCGGGCACAAATTCCTCATACATACATAATACGTTGAAAGTCCATATAAATTGATTGACAGCCGCCCAAGGGCCCTACTCTATAAATCCGAAACGAAGTTCGAAACTTCGGACGATCGAAGTTTATATACGATATAAATGTACCTACATATACTTATGGTCGTTATTGGCTTATGGTCGTAACCATAGACTTATGGTTACGATGTACGTTATGCAAATTCGAACTTTTACAGAGTAGGTACATTCGTATCGTATATAAACTTCGATCGTCCGAAGTTTCGAACTTCGTTTCGGATTTATATAGTATGGCCCCAAGTTTGTCGGGTTTCGACTTCACTCAGGGTATACCGAGTGGCTACGAATAACAGTTCCAAATTGACGATGAGGCTCGTTCTATGCGATGGAAATAATGTAAATTTTACAAGTTATTGTTGTAGATAAGAGTGTAACTGAGTGTTATATTCAGGACAGTGGTGTGGAGTTGCCTGGCGCTGTCAGCGGCGCACTGCGTGCTGTTCCTGCTGATGCCGGAGTCGCCAGCCTACCTCGCCGCTAATGGACGCGCTGATGTCAGTACCACCTGTATACAACTAACACGCGAATTGTTCTGTTCCGATTCCAAGATACTGAGACACAGATGTTACCACTATGAGGGATGCTTTGAGTATAAAGCCTATAAAATTAATTTCTGTAATATGTTAATTCAGCCAACCTGTATTACACCTGCTCAGACCCTAAACAAATACTTGTGAGTCCCACAAATACTTGTCTATGCGAGGTTGGGCCAGCACTCTGTCGTCCCACAGTCAATTTCTTGAGTGTCATAACATCTAGTGCAATAGATGTGTGTGTACAGGAGGCGCGCGTGGCGCTGGCGTGGCTGCGCTGGGAGCCCGTGGACAGCGCCGCGCTGGACGACGAGCTCGCCGCACTACCACTACCAGACCTCAAGCTGCCCTCGCCGCTGCAGATCGCCAGGGACTTGCGTGAGTACCAGTCAAACACCACTCTGTGCCCTGTATCCGTCCACTGGGATAGGCTTTGCCAAGATTACGGGACCATTGACCACTGAGTGTTCGTGGTGGAGTACAGCCTGATTAGTCTTGATGATAAGAGATCCATGCTAAGCAGTGGGACGTATGTGGACTAATACAGGGTATGATAGAATATCGCAAGAATTCACTCGATGCGGGCCGCTTCCGATTGTCATTAATGTTCCAGTGCGGGACCGGTGTCGTCGGCGCGCGTTCTTCATCGCGGCGGTGTCGGTGATCGGGCAGGAGATGTGCGGCGTGCTCACGCTGCTGCAGTTCGCCGAACACGTATTCGTGCTGGCTCGGGATCAGGGCTCAGCGCCTGAGTCCGTGTCTCCGCCAGAGTCCGTGACTCCGGCTGAGTCCGTGACTCTACCCGAGTCCGTGTCTCCAGTGGCGGTAGCTCTGGCGGGCGGTGCTGCGGGAGCGCTGGCCTCGCCCGCCGGACACGCTGTGCTACTTGGTGTCGTGCAACTCATTGCTTCTGCCTTCGCTCTCTATCTTGTAGAGAAGGTCGGGCGCAGGGTAAGGACTACTATCAATTTTGCACCTATGGAACTACAGTTGTGATAAGTATGCTCGTACAAAACATTTATGAACGGAAGCGAATACGTCGATAAAAAAATATTCTTCAGATGCGTGACGTTTAGATGTCTGATGTCATTATCTCTGCCATTCTTATCTACCCTCACTATCTCCTCTTGCCCATTATTGGTTCCTTACATGTCGTGCGTCCACTATAGTAAGCACTTCAACGTTAGTGGCAGATCCACAATTTCCCTTGGAAATATTGTCGTTGGGAGGATATGTTCAGACGCATGATTGTGATGATAACATATAATATGTGTGTGTGTGTGTGTGTATGTGTGTGTGCAGCGGCTGCTGGTGTGGTCGGCGCTGGTGACGGGCGCGGGGCTGGCGTGCGCGGCGGGTGCGGGGGGCGCGGCGGGTGCGGGGGGCGCGGGGGTTGCAGGCTGGCTGGCGGCGGCGCTGTGCGTGGTGGTGGCGGCGGACTCGGCGGGTCTGCAGCCCGCGCCCTACGCGCTGCTAGCTGACCTCTTCCACTATCAGGTACCAGTCCTGACTCTGTATTAAAAGCCACAGATACTTTGCTTCGATTGTTTTGCATAATCTTATTTATATTATTGCAGTATTATCTGTGCTAGTTTGAATAGACTACTTCCTGTGTTGTACCTTAGTCTTTCTGTATCGGCCCAAATACGTCCCACTATACAGGGACGAGCCTCCTCTACAAACGACAGTACGATTGAGAGTGGTTAGGCCATATAGTCTACCACGCTGGCCTAGTGCGGGTTGGCGGACTTACAAAGCATAGTTTTTTTTTTATAAAATCGCAATGGTATGCAGGTTTCCACACGATATTTTCCTTCACCGTTTTAGTGCGTGGTGATTGACTAACAATACACACATGACTCTGTCAGTGGTGTGCCCTGGGATTCGAACCCGCGACCACTGTGAACATGTTGGCAGTCGCATTTAGTCCGTTTACCAACTGGCCACCACGCACTTTGGTCTTTTACCTCCCAGATTTATTGCTTGTTTAAGTTTGAGTTATTAACTATATGGTGTCAGATGTCCGTGAAAAATTATAAGCAGCACTTAATAAAATCCCTGTTGATTCATACAAAGTAATTTTTTCTCCATCAATTAATTCTCGATCAATTAATCTTTCAATTGATCTATTCTATCTCCAAAGCTACAAACAGCTGAGTGATGCTGATAATAAATTATCTTCTTATCTGTAACAAATAACGTATTTCGTGTATAAACATTAGACATCGAGTCTGATAACGCAGCACGAATAACATTATTTTTATTCAACACCATAATATGTCCCTAGTATCGCACATGCGCGTTATCCCTGGTGTCAGCTGGCGCTTGCATCGCCAACGCGCTGGAGGTGGTGGGGTTCGCGTGGGTGAGCTCCCGCGGCGGGCTGGCGCCGGCGCTGGGGCTGGCGGCGGCGGTCACGCTGGCGCTGGCTGTCTTCGCCGCCTGCTGCGTGCCAGAGACGCGCGGACGACGCATTGAAGACATATACAGGGAACTCTGCAAGGACAAACCTTGCAACACGCACCGGGAGATGAGTGATAGTGTCAGTACTAAAGAGACGTGTAGTGATCAGACTGTGTGTACTAAAGTGTAGGTTAATAAATTGTAGTGTAACATTACGCGGTATTTTTTTTTAAATATAATTCAATATTAATAATGTGTTCGCTTGCAGGAATCAATAAAAGTAAATTTCGCTAACTTAAAAAGGTTATAATTCAGGGGTAATAATGTTTCCAAAAATATCTTGCTCATGTTGGGAGATTCTCTTCCATAAATGTATGCATCAAGTAAATTCAAGTTTAATCTGAATTAAATATTTTGTCAACTATATTTTTTCAATTCACCAAATTTAAATATATGTATCATAAATTACGTTGATGTTACATTCATATGCAGAATTGAGTGTAGCCTTTGGCGCCCGACGTTCATTAGTCTTAGTTGTGACGCTGGGAATTGTAATTCCAGGGTGTACCCATGGTGTACTCGGTGAAATTAACTTTATTTAGGCTATAAGATAAACATACTAATGATTAAAGATATTATAGGGCTTATGTGTGTTTAATATCTAAACTAATATTATAAAGAAAAAAATGTGTGTTTGGTTAACATAGGCGATGGATTTTTTTTAAAGAGTGTTTCTGCACCCAGGCTTTCATACATGTCACAAATTTACACCATGTTTACACCCACATATAGGATTGACATTAACACTTGTCGTGTCTAAATGCAAATCCGATCGACAATTTCACTCTCAGTGGGCGAATACTACATTACATTACAACTTAGGTAATGAATAAATCTATTGATTTTATGAGGTTTTTAAGATAGTCAAATCATCATTGCGTTTCATGTCGTCGAGTACTGGATCGCGCATGTTACTCGGCAATGAATAATGTTTGCACTCCGGTTGCCATGGCAACCAACAATACCACACCGAGTTACTACTCCACTGAACTGCATCAGGATTTAAAGAATTTCATACATTTAACTAATTTGAGATATAGTGTTCTCTACAGTATATAGTTTAGCAATTGTATATTAGTTGAATGAACTATATGTGAACGTACCATTAGAGATCTGTGTTGTTTCGAGTTTCTTGCAATGTGATTCTGATATCATTGGTGAGTGTTATATACGTTGTATCATATGATTTTCGTTGGCGAACTAATAAGAACAAATAAAGACGATGGTATTTGGTAATTGGAACGCCTGTTCCAAATTGAAATTTAAGAAACTGATTTTCGTCTGCATAAATCTAGCAAACGAGAATAAAATAAAATAAAACAAAATGAAAACGAGAAAAAGGTTCTTTGGATGGAACGAGAATATTGTTTCCCATAAACATCTACAACAGCTGAATCGTGAGTATGTTGCTCGTCTTTCAAAAAGAGGAAAGGAGAGGAAAGGAATATTGATCTATCAGTAACTTGGCTTAAAGAACAAAACGCGTTATAGCCGTCGGTTTATGTCGTTTTTCAGTGGGATCCACTATCCTTTGTACTTATATCTTGCACACTTATTGCAATTGGTCTAGACCAATATGATCTTGGCCCAAACCAAGAGATTGTTCAACTTGTATATCTGTTGCATCAATATACTGTGGAGCGATTTGCTGGCACACGTGCTCATGCTATTTTATATGAGCATGCCAAACAGACTCTGAACATAAAGGCCCACATATTGAGTAAGTTTTGAAATAGGCAGACATTAGTATGCAACAGGCAAAAAACTCGCTAAGTGTATTTCGCTAAGTATATTATAATTCAACACACTTAAAGGAGAGTGTAGTTCAGAAATGCTACTGTATCAACTACAAGGCTTTATGTGGTAATTTTCAAGCTTTCCAAGAGCAGTTGTTGAAATGAGACAAATACATTAGAGGAACGCAAATATTTTGTACCAATTCGAAAGTTAGAGACTGAATTATTTTTGAGATATTTGTGAAGAGTGAAAGAAACATTGAATGTATTTGTAGAATATTGATTCAGCTTGTGCACTGTGCAGTGAGTAAACGACGCTGTCATGGGTCTGCTGGACAAGCTGTCGGCGTGGCTGGGCGGCGGGCGCGCGGAGGTGACTGTGCTGGTGCTGGGGCTGGACAACAGCGGCAAGAGCACCATGCTCAACGCGCTGCGCCCGCCCGAGCTGCGCGCGCCACACCTCGCGCCCACCGTCGCGCACCAGCAGGACCGCTTCCAAAGTATCTATAGCACATAGCAGCATATGTAATTAAGGCAGTGTAATGTGTTTACCGACAAGGTGGTACCACCAAATAAAGCTTGCAGACAATCGCTGACAACACACAACATTATTGTAGAAGCATTTGTTCAGTAGTAAGGAGACTCTCTAGTAGAAGCATTTGTTCAGTAATAATTGGAAGGAGAGTAGTAGTAAGGAGACTAGCCTTATATGTAATTATAGCATTGAAAGGCCATGTGCGTGTGTGTGTAGGCGGCGGCGTGTCGTTCAGCGCGTGGGACGTGTCGGGCGCGCCGCGGCACCGCGCGCTGTGGGAGCGCCACTACCGCGCCGCGCACGCTGTCATCTTCGTCGTCGATGCTGCAGACCATCTGCGACTTGGTGAGAGCACACGCCTACTGAATCTGCTGCGCCGTGTATAATAATCATCATCATTTTAGCCTATAAAAACTGTTGCTGGGCATATGCTTAACTCATTCATCGTGATAAGAACCTTTGCTACTGTCTCTTTTCCCCGTCCTAAGATTATTTCATAACAATTTTTCCATAAAAAAAATACTAGCGTCCATCTGTCTTGGCATCTAGCTCCTCCATTCTGAAATAATCCAAACGACCATCTACACAAAGCCGCTGAGGTGCATTCCAGCAAAGTCAATATTAAAACGACCACCCATAAACTGCGGCAAGGAGTGCGCGTATTAGTGCAGGTGCTAAGATCCCGCGCGGAACGTTCATACCGACCTCGCCATCAGAGCACACAGCACACTCTTGCCGCGCAGGGTTAAAACGCGATAGACTGTCCCATGAACACCTACCTAATTAATATTGGTACATAGTTGGTTGTATCAAAGAGCGAGACCCCAGCTCTTTGTAAGTTAATCTCACCCAACATGCTCAATCACAATACTCAGCAGCGAAACTAATCACACCCATACAAGTAAGAACACAGAAGAAAAAAAAATCCGCCCCGTGACCATGAAAGCTGTAAAGTAATCAAATCGTCGGGAAGTAAAAGTAAAAAAAAATATCCGCGATAAAATCCGTAAATAATAGTTTTATTTGAATGAGTAACATTCGCGTAAACCTAATAAACCATCATTGTATGTGTTGTCAGTGGTGGCTCGCGAGGAGCTGGAGCTGATGCTGGCGCACCCCGACATGTTCGGGCGGCGCGTGCCGCTGCTCGTGTTCGCCAACAAGAGCGACGCGCCGCACGCGCTCGCGCCCATGCACGTCGCCGCCGGTGAGACTACATGATACACTACACATAAAATCGCATTTTTCATTACTTTATTAATTTAAATCACAAATACATGTACTTAGGTTCCACGAAACCGTATTTCAGTTTCACCATGGAATTATTTGTGAGTCTCACTTTAACCTTTACATTATATGGCAATTAAACAATACAGAAACAAATAACAACTAACAGTACAATGAATCATAAAATGTAAAGTGCTTTGTAAGAAATTAAAAATATAATAATAAAATGTAAATTCACCAAGCACTGTATATCCAAATAATAATTCAAATGAACAGCATGTGCGGTGCGGTTACAGCGCTGTAGTTATACGAGGACAGAAGCTGTCCAATGTTGTAATATTAATACCTAGTACAGTTATAATATAACTCCAACGACTGAGCGAACTGGGCTTTCTCTACGAGATCGAATCAGGAATGAGGAGATCCGTAGGAGAACTAAACTAATCGACATAGCCCAGCGGATTAATAAGTTTAATGCAATGGGCGGGGCACATAGCGGACAGCGCAGCGTAGGACGTCCACCCACAAGGTGGTCAGACGACCTGGTAAAGGTCGCGGGAGGTCGCTGGATGCAGGCTGCCTCCAACAAATCACTGTGGAAATCATTGGTAGAGGCCTATGTTTAGTAGTGGACTTCCTTTGGCTGATCGAATAGATTAGATTGGACTAAGCGTAGGGCAGCAACACTGACCTGTTATTAATTTATCTCAATAAAGTAATCACAGAGTCACGGGACGATTTATGCGATATTCTCAGAGCTGATGAAAAAGCCCGCTTGATTGAGAGCGGCACATATTTCAACACGTCGCGTGGAATTTTTACATCTGCGTCATTACGCGAGATGAGTCGCGTCGAAGCCTTCGTTTAAATTAATGTTCCGGAACTTGAGCCTCGTTTTAACTCATGTAATTGGTTTTAAAACGCTTCTTTGAAATGACAGTGCCGTTTCATCAGGTATAATCCCCGCCCCGAGGCAAATGTTCGTGAAATAATAGGAGAGTCTTTGTTATGTCTTTCATGATTGTAGATAAAACTACAAATTGGACATTCCGACAGCGTAGCCATTTAATGAAAAATGTATAAGGAGAACTGAGAAGTGACCGTCAGGGGAGTTACTCTGTACTCTAAGACGACGAATATTCGAACGTCGTACATATAACTTTACGAATATGCCTAAATACTTTACATATTTTTTTATACAGGGTATATCAAGACTGCTACCGAAAACGAAGCCGGGTGGTAGTTTAAGCAACTTCAGACACAATGCAACAGAAAAAGTTGCAAAAAAAAGCGACAATTTTTATTTTGTTATTTTTTTCCTATGACCATATTTGGGTGGTAAATACATTTTTTCCTAAAATAATAGTGTATACCCTTTTATTTATAAATAATCTAAGGTATAAAAGAGTTTAAATTATTATTTTAGCAAAAACTATGGATTTATCACCCAAAAACGACGATATTTAAAAAATCATAAAAAATAATTGTCGCGATTCTTAGCGAAATTTTTAGTTGCATTGTGTTTGTAGTCACTAAAACTACCACCCGGCTTCGTTTTCGGTAGCAGTCTTGAGATACCCGGTATATTATAGGGGGCAAACGTGCATGCGGTTCACCTGATGGTAAGTGAACACCGCTGCCCATGGACATCTCCAACACCATAGGGCATGGAGATGCGTTGCCGGCCTTTGAGGTGGGAATACGCTCGTTTTTTGAAGGTCGCCAGGTCGTATCTGTCCGGGAATGATGCCGCTGGCAACTGGTTCCACAGATTTGTAGTACGTGGGAGAAAGTGCCGGGAAAAACGTACTGTAGTAGATTTCCAACCTCCAAGGTGATGTGGGTGGTATTTGGAGGTTTGTCGTGTTGTACGGTGGCGGAACTCAGCAGCAGGGATAAGTCCGAACAATTCTTGAGAACACTCGCCGTGGTAAATGCGATAGAGAATGCAGAGCGAAGCTACATCTCTACGCAAAGCTAAAGGATCAAGCCGGTCGGAGAGAATCTGATCGTAAATGATTCCGATACTGGCTGTGGCATTTAGAGGAGTGTCTTGAAACTGAAGTGATACGACGAAAGGCGATTTTTTGAAAATGTTCGAATCCTGTATCCTATGTCCTAATTTAGACTAAGTTCGAACTTCGGAGTAAATGATAAGTTTCATAGAGAATGGTATTAATTTTTATAAGTGGAAAACTTTTCTCTATACGTTTAACGTCCGAACATTCGAATTTCTTGTCGGAGTATAGAGTAACCCCCAAGTAATATAATTTACCGAATAAAAGCGGCAGCCAGTTGGACGAGGAAAGCAAAGTGAAAGGAAATGGACGATTAACAAGTGTGGGCCCCGATATCCTCCACCATTAAAGGCAACACGACAGGATATTTGACAGCTTTCGTGTCGCATTTGGATAAAGATTGCACTATGAAAATGTGAGAAATTGAGTATCGTTATGCAGCTATACGTTCGAGACTAGAATTATTGTGAGCAACAAATATGTGTATTTTTCATAAATATTGTTAAAAGATGAGATTATTAATTATCTTACTGGAGTGTTTGGCTCTGACAATGTGATTGCAACCGACAGTATTATGCAATGATTATTCCACCTTGCTGGATTGTTACTCTCTTGTATCACTAACTAGCGGTACAGCCCGGATCCGATCGGGTGCAGATACCCTTTTCAAAACGTTCAATTCAGACAATAAATTTAGAAAAACCTTGTATTTGCTTGATTTTTCACTACTGCCTACTCTCCTATACATTATAATATTATACATATAGCATTCCTGAATAAATGACATATCCAACACAAAAATATTCTTTCAATTTAATGTTCAATTTGAATCAGAAGTTCTATGAGATTAGAGGTAACAAAGAATCAAACAAACTCTTTAGCTATTAGTATAGATTAACCATGTCGCTGGATGCAGGTCGCTTCCAACAGATCGATGTGGAGATCCTTGGGTGAGGCCTATGTTCAGCAGTGCACTTCCTGTGGCTAAGATGTTGATGATAGATTACCTAAAGTTACTAGACGTTGATATTACTAATAGTTAATACCGTTATGCTAGCACTAGGTCTGGAGAAGATATCCGACCGCGCGTGGCACGTGTGCGCATCGAGCGCGTTGTCCGGCGCCGGGCTGGCGGACGGCGTGGGCTGGCTCGCCGCGCAGCTGCGGGACGCGCACATGCACAAGCGCACATAACTCACCACCGAGCTACCATCACCCACCATCACTCACCATCGACACACCACCTGTTGAGATCGGTGACCATCACGCTGCCACGTGCCACCGTAGCGTATAGCGGCTGGGATATATGACAAGTGAAGAGGACTGCTTTAAAGTTTATTTGTAATCGTATTAATGCTTAAGGTGTAATTATTTCTCTTTTATATTCTCTTGTATAAGTCGTTTACTTCTTATTCCATGTTGCTATTGAGTTTTGGGACAATGTAATTCGTAGCATTACATCTTAGTGACTACTATGTATTTTTTATTATCATGTTTCACTGTGTTTTACTAATTTACAATCAAATGTCCTAACAAAGGAATTTATGAAATAAGCTTAAAGTTTTTCAAATTTATCTATGTTTAATATTTATTCCATACTTCAATTGTGTGGCTACTGGCTAGTATTTGGTTTATTGTTATGATGCCTTGTATTAATTCCTAATTTAAGCATGTAAATAATATGGTCTCAAATAAATAGGTGTACCTAAAACTGATTCTAAGCAGGCCGACATATCGGCGTCACATAATTTATTGGCTTTACTGGAGCCGTACTGCGTTGCCTATCAGCTGCAGGTTAGCAATAATCAAAATAAAATAAATATCATAAACAATTATTTGACTTGTAATGTCTGTCTACCTCACAGAGAATATGTTGTGAAGGTTATGTATGTGGAGATGCTTCAAGAAATATTTAAACATTATTAATGTTGTACGTTTACTGTTCAATAAAGGATATAAAATAAATTCTATCTGAAATATTCTGTTGTTTATTCTTCGCTTATAGTTTTACGATTTTATTAACCGACTTCAAAAAAAGGAGGAGGTTCTCTATTCGACTGTATGTTTCTTTTTTTATTTTTTTATGTTTGTTATGTTGCATTTTATCGCAAGAGATTGTAAATCAAATGATACGATATACAGAATCCACAACACTGACATGATTGTATCTACAATGAAACAAATGGATGGGAAGTGGATGTAAATCATGTTTATTCAATGTGTTAGCGATGCAGTATACAATAGTACTATATTGCACACCATAGCAATTTATAACATCTATGGCTTAACCCCTCACAATCGTACTTCCGATTGTAGAGGAGGCCCGTGCCCAGCAGTCGGAAGTATATAATAACAATAAAGAAATAACTTCCAACAGCAACATACATAGTCCTTACAAGACTTGATCTTAGAGTGGGCTAAGCTCAAGGGTTATGTCGTGGATATTGGGGACTGCGACAGACTTTTCGGTCTCACAAACAACCAGACCCGGAAGAAATATTTGTTTTTATACGGGGTTCGAACCCACGACCTCTCGTTTTACTGTCGGCGTGTAACCAACTGCACCACGGAGGTTGTGATATAGTGCAGATGCAGTATTATTTATTTCATTGATCTGGGATTCGAGCAAACAGCTTATTTATGACAGCATAGTTATTAAATATATTATTCAAACCGTCAAAACTGGTAAAGTATCCAATGTTATCAGTATTTGTGCTAGTTTATTATGTTCCCTTTAAAGTTGCTAAAGAGAGTTTTGGCCGTGGTTCACTTCTCTGGCCTATGATGTGTTAGCAAATTTAATATACCTACCATAGATATTTTTGTAAAAATGTATTTGTTTGCCTAGCGATGTTTTCCTTCCCGCTTAAAGTATAGGTAACTGATTATCAAGTATCATATACGCGGCGCTATCAATACGTACTCATTTACGTGTATCCCGAGGACGCGAACAAAGGCACGTGTGACGTCACGGGCGTGACGACACGAGGCCCCGCCCGAGTTCTTTGTGCGGCGCCGGGAAACATTACCAGATGCTTGCAGCGCTAATCTCCATGGAGACGTCATTACCGCCGCCACGGATTGCACTCTCATTCCTTTTAGGAGACGTGAAATAGCTGCTTACAAAAGTTCAGATGTTTAATTCAGTACGAACTAAGGAAATAAGTTAATAGGATGTAATTGGAGTACGTTCGATTCGAAGAAATAGTAAAGAGGATGACGAAGAGAACTAATTGTTAGCTGCACCATGTATCTCTGCTTGAAAGAAGCAGAAATAATTCTTTCATGTTACACACAGACTGCAGGTGACCTAGTAATTAATATTCAGCAGTGGACATATTGTGGATGACTATGAGGAAGAGTTGGAAAAATACGAATAAAATTAAATAATATCTAATAAGTAATTATAATTTGCGTTGTTTTCAGTGGGATAAGTCCACGGCTAAATTAAGGTTTCCCATAATAATACTTTTTCAAATATGTAAGCAAAGAATAGGCTCTCGTTTATATGTAATATTCTACCAAAATACAATAGCTGCTATTTTATCTTTTCTGCATTTTTAACAACGATTAGACGGAGCGAGACACTGCGATTGTTCCATATTTGAATCGCCTATACACGGCGGCGCGTGCGGCGGTGTGGCGGCGCGACGCGACGGCGCGGCGCCTGCGGTGGCACATCAAAGGTATATGCAGTCGGCGTAGGGATGGGCAAAAAAATCCGGTACTTGCAGAACCGGACATTCTGAATCCCTGGGATGCAGTTACTGGCATGGTCATTAACACCTCGGAAATAAGACATGAAAAATATCAACATACAAATAAACTTAATCGAAATAAATTATTTTATAATCGAATAAAATAAAGTTTTGTTATACGAAAGAAATTTAAATTATTTACGTAAACTTAAACAGAAAAAAAGTTGTTGGGTTAGTTAAAATAATGATGATTTAGTGAGATAAACGATTTGTGACTGCTAATAACATGCTACACAATGCATTCTTGATTCCGGTTTTTCGCGTGTGACGGTATTGCAATCCCTGAATAAGCCTATCCCTAAAACCAGTAAGCAAGTTGCAATCTTCAGTCGCGCGCCGCGTTTTTTTCGATCGACAAGTATTGTTGATGGAAGACTAAATTGTTTTATTGATTGTGTTTGAGGAAATTTTAATAACTTTCGCACGCGATTTCTTTTGTTTTGTGTGACGATAAGGTGTCATAGGCATGCGGGATAATACCTACCTACCGGCCTTACAAAAAATTTGCGCTGATAATATATCAGCACAAGCTGAGTATTGCCGTTTGCATTGCCGTTTGCGTGAAAAGCATATTAAATTATTATCATGTTTATTAATATATTTACTATCGTACATTACAAGTTAGAAATAAAAGCTTTCTTTCCTTTTTTAATAAATAACAGCCGCCGCGCCGCGCCGATGTAGGTCGCAGGACTATGTTGGCGCCATTTCGCGTCTCAGATCATGACCATCTTGATTCTTAGCTTTGTGGGGTCGAATTAAAATATTAGGTAGGTAGTGTAGTTTAGTGGCTGTTTTACTAAAAGTGAATAGTGATATTAGTGAAGTTTTAGGTAAAATAAGTGACTACGTGAGCTGTGTTAAAAAGTTTTGTGCAAGGTGGTGGACAATAAGTGAGTCGCCGTATGAGTGCCGTTTATCATGTAAGTTAATTTTATTTTATTTTTATTTATTTTTTACATTCAGAAAACTAACAGCTAATACAAGTAGTAAATTAAAAAAAATATGTAACAGAAGGCCAATTACAAGTTTTCACCTATAAATACGATATGTCTTATTTTTTTGTGTTATGATTCCTAATATCGTCTTCATTAAATCTTATTGATATATCTAATTTATTACCAATGCAAAGTAACAAACGCCAATATCCTGCAGGCCTGGCAAGGCTAATTTAAAACGCAAGTGCGGCCGATATTATTTGATAAATATTTGTGAAATATATTGTCTTGTTTTGACTTATTTATTTATTTATTTATTTATTTATTTATGCTTCATATACAATAATGTATAAAGGCGGACTTAATGCCTAAGGCATTATTTCCCTATTATTTGTAGAAGGTTACAATATTTACACTTCATGGCAAAAAAAGAATGAAATTATGTGGACAAATAATATTATAAAGAAATAATAATTCATTTTCTAAACTACCCGACAAACAGTACGCGGTAGAAAAAAAAATTGACCACGCGCCCTATTAGACTACGCGGGACGGAGTGCATTTTAAATGTAACAAACAAACTATTGAACATTAAAAAATCTCCACAAAAATGGTATTGTGTTACATATAGTCTATTCACTCAGATTTAATTAAATTATGAACTCTCAATACATTAAAGTAATATTCCCGACGTAAATATGAATGAAGTTTAAAAAATATATTCTTGAAAATCGTTACTTATGACTGCCGATTGTACAAACAGATTTTCATACCGCCATATATTATCCCTTTTTAATATGTTTCTTGTAATATCGCTCTTGTAATAAAGGATGCGTTGTAGCGGGTGTAATGTTGACATGATGAATGTGCTCGCCCGGGCTGGCGTCACTGGCTCACGGAAATAAGTGGACTAAAAGTTTTACTGTGTTTTGTTCGGTTGTGAAATTGTTGGAAATGTCGGTAACACATCTATGATTTCTTTGTGTTGTGTGTGGTCATGTGCGGCCACGGGAGAGAGATTCTGTGTGTGCGGAGGTAATAACTCTTCATTAAGTGAGATATTGGATTTATTTGGTTTTCTTAGTGTATCGAAAGTAAAGGTGATTAACTATTTTCTAGTGAAAATATAATACAACTACTGCTTAGTTTAAAAAAGTATGTCAATTAAGTTAAATTAGTTCATGGTAGACGTTCGGTGCTGTCTACTGATAATAAATAACACCCAACAGTCACATACATAGTCCTGACCTCACACTAACATCGATTCTTGTGTCGTAGGTATCAGGAACTACGAGAGACTTTTCGGTCTCACAAACACCCAGACCCGGAAGAAATATTTGTGGGCCGCACAAACATTTCTCTCGGTGCGGGGATCGAACCCGCGGCCTCTCGTTTCACAGGCGGCGTCTAACCAACTGCGCCACGGAGGCTGTCAATGAATGTGATGTTATTCATGATAATTACAATGCTGTCAACATTAATACCGTCATTGCAATCTGCACGTCCGGAGACATTTGTACCAGCTTGGTTCAACCAGCCTATTTCTACAGTATTTCATGGTAACTGCAAGGTAGCCCTTCCACTTTAAATATTAGGAATCCCCCAGGTAGCACTATTAAAGTATAAATACACCCAACAGTCACATAAATAGTCCTGAGTCCACATTGAGATCAATTAAGTCTTTTATCGTGGGTATCAGGAACTACGAGACTTTTCGGTCTCACAAACTCCTAGACCCGCGACAAATACTCGTAGGCCTCACGAACATTGATCTCGGTGCCGGGATCGAACCCGCCGCCTCTCGTTTCACAACCGACGTCTAACCAACTGCGCCACGGAAGTTGTGGAATAATAGAAGTCTGTAATCGGAATTAAAAGCATTTTAATCGTCGCTAAATTCTAATGCTAGCTTAGTTAAGCTCTACATATACGCGTGTATGTACGTTGAACATAATATCGCTTGTAATTAAGTTAAAGCCGGTAGGCAGTGCTAAGTTGGACAGCATTATTCATGTCGCTAACTCCGACATGTGTCGTGCGGGACGGCGATGCGTGTTGTATGTTGTATAGTAACTATGTTGTATGTTGTCGCACTAGTTAGCGGCTGGAAAAAGTTAGTGTCGTTTAATTTAGCTGACGTCGGGAGGAGACGTGCTCGGACACTCAATTGATTGCTATGTTTGTACAATGTATGTGAACTTCAGTACAATGTTAGAGGATAGTTTTATGTAGTGTGGTGAATTAAATGAAGATATTTGCAGTCACACACAGTCTTAATTACATATTAAGATACACGTCTTGTGTCCAGAGAATCAAAAACTTGTATAGACATTAGAAGTGAATTAAATTTCGAAGGCCGTTTAAACGTTTATTTCTTGGGGAACGATCCCGTAGACCATCGTACATACATATGGGTTATGGAGGCTGCCAAGTAAAATGGTTGATTATTATTTTACATAAATACATATATTCATGCCTTTTTCCCAGATGAGGTAGGCAAAGTTTCGACTAAAGAGTTCCGACCCACGATTTGATTTTGATATGCTGACTCCGGGCGTATAATTAATAGAAAAATTTAATATAACTTTACCCAACCCAGGATTCGAAACCTTGAACTCAGCGTAACAATCTACTATTTGAATATGGATAGGTCTAATATCTAAACATGATTATAATACAAATTCACTTCATGTTGTTCCTATTAACGCTTAAACATAATGCAGTTTACATCACTAAATAGAGTGACTCAATCAGGAGGTTTATATTGTACAGTTTAATAGAATAAAAAAAAACAATTTATTTTTTTGGTTAAGACCTAAGTAAATTAATATCTGTGCCCGGACAAATCTGGTCCGGGCCTACTTCTTTAATATTAATGTTTTTATACAGCAGCACCTCTGTCTCCTATAAATAAATACACCCAACAGTCACATACAAAAAAACTAATTACTAAAATGCAATTTCAGTATCCAATAACAAAATCCGAGATCGATTGTAATGGTGTGTAAGTTTCCTGCAGGCTCGGTGGTCCTGCCGTGTCTCGCGGCAGACGCCGGCCGGCCGCGCGCCACGCGACACTCGCGTCGCTCCGACTAGTCTCACTCACGACAGTTACGCGAGTTGCAGTGCTCAGTTTGTGTAAGTGATTACAGTGTTGTGTAGGAACGCTGTGCGTGGGATTGTGTGCGTAAGTTTGTTTGTTGATTTTTTTTAAATATAATTCGTAATAAATATTCAGATGTAGATGTACGATGAAATAGATTCATTAAGTGTAGAAGTTTATGTAGTGATGAAACTTGTAGTATTATAATTATCTGTTCGGAACAGAAATATTATATGTATGTGGGTGTGTATACGTTACGTTAAATGTATTACGAGGTAATATTTTTTTTTAAATTATATAATTTACTAAATATTTAATACATTGTTTTAATAACGATCTAGTCTTATGACTAATAAGTTATTTCAATTTAACCTGAAATTGTAAAGAGACTATGACTAGGAATATATTATATGTTATAAATACATTAAGTTTCCAACTCCCGAAGGAATTTTCTCTAGACTATTCGAGTATTCGGTATATTTCCGCGAAGTGAGATGACATCAAAGCCGACGTGGCGTGTTGTCGTGTCGTAGTGTTGTTGATTACGTGTTTGTTGTTTATTACTCTTCGAGTCAATCCCGTGGGATGTTGTGGCCGTAATCATTCCTGGAACAATAACCTTTGAGTTAAGTATAATTACTTGGTAAATATTTTAATAAATAAAATAAATAAAAATATTTATACATAATAGAAAATCACTGATTTAAAATACGAAGAAATACGACACTCTCACTAAATTTTTAATAATTTAGTCTTATACAATCACATATACAACCATATAACCAAAAACAAATTTTAATTTTAATTACAATTGCGAATCGCAAACATTTGTCCCAATGCCACAAGGACCGTAAATTACCCATTTGTTAAATCACAATGAGCCAATCTTTTATGTTAAATACTGTTTGCACACGAGATGTGTGTGCACTGTTCATGTACATGATATGTGTGTGCATATGTGTGCAAGTGTGTGTGTGAGCGCTCGCTGCGCTCATTACAATTGTGCAAAGAGTTTTGTACCGGCGACAAAAAGCGCACCGCGGCTCATTACGGATGTGTGCTCATTTGCACTCCACACTAGACATTACGACTTGAATAGAAATTACACTAAAATAGCGACTAATCTGTGTAAACCTGTTTTAGTTAAAGTGGTTTTATTGATATTAAGTGATTAAGTTTAAGGAGCAAAATAATGAACCTGTATAACTTTAACAATAAACTGTCGGCAGCATATTAGAAAACTCGAAGTTATGAACACGCATTTTTATACTCGGCCCACAGTTTTGTGGATACCATTAGTAGTTAATAATATAATGGTATTAACGTAATATCGTTGCCTTTGTAATGACATTGTGTATGGAAAATTGAATTGCTGATAAAAAGACATTTATTCATGTATAGCTTATAGACACGAGGTCAAAATACAGACCATTGCTGCTTAAAAAGGAGACCTACTAATTATATCTTAAAAAAATAAGCAGTTAATAACTAATAATAGTAAATTATTTAAGCTGTAAATCTGCATCATACTGGTATAGAATGCTTCAGCCCTCAGGCATTAAGTCCAACTAAAAATAATTTTTATGAAGAGTAAATAAATAAATAAACTAATATTGTTGCGAGCACGTGATCTCCGTTGTTTACCTCTGAGTGAGTGATGTAGGAAGGGCGGCGCCCTCCGACGCAGGCGGCCGTGCTGACGAGTGGCGACACACTTCCTGTGACCTTCACGCTTACACTACTCATACAGATGATTCATTAAAGTATAATATTAAATATTATTGACTAGCGGTCCGGCCCGGCTTTGCCTGGGTGCAGATACTTATTGAGTCCACTTTAGAAAATTAGGAACGATTTCGCGTGATAATTACATATTTCAATTCAACATTGCTGCAGTACTATAAATTGTCCATCCGATTCCTTTGAGTTTGAAAGAGTATCTAATATATTTTGTATCTTGCCCATCCCATGGGAACACAACATTTAGTCGGGATAAAAAGCCTATGTGTTAATCCAGGGTGTCAGCTAGCTCCATGCAGAAATTCAACAAAATTGGTCTAGCAGTTTGAACGTGAAGAGGTAAAAGACACACAAACTTTCGCATTTATGATATAAATAGGATTCTTTGTACCTCACTAATAATTGGCTTTATAGAAGCAACTAAATAGGTCGGCATGTGATGATAATAATAGGGATGTTGACTTATATAACATATTCGCGTGAATTTATTTTTTACGTATTAAAGACGGTATTTTAAAACCTAATATAATATTTTGAGAACCTAATTGTAATAATAAATTAAATAAAAATATTCTAAAATGTTTTTTTGCAGTTATTATAGTTAGGCTAATGCTAAATCACGGCCTTTGCGGCGTAGGTATTTTACAGCCGGCTGTGAAATAAGCGATCGCGAATTCGGAGCCACCCCGTGAAGATTTTGTGATTAATAAATATTCATTTTTTCGAGCCTAAATGTGAGTCCCAAAAATCTCATATTTACTGATATCTACAACACAAGACTGGGCCCAAAACGATTCGTGTGTCTGTTTGGTATATCCATTTATTATAATATGTCCTAAATATTTATCATATTTTTAATTGTTCAGTGAATGAAAATTATAAGTAAAGTATAGTGTAAACATTTAAAGCGGAATTTCGTATTGGCCATAGTTCTTTGCGGCCACATTTTGGTCAGTCTCTTGAAAAGTTATTATTTTTCTGATAAAATAGTTTACCTAGGGTCGGAGTCCTCCGGAACCCTCAGTTTTTTTTGTTTGGTAAAATGTAGAGCAAGCTTAAAGCTTACTAAAGAATTAGTAGGTCATTGCTCTACAATAAAAAATGAGAAAAAAAAAATCCTCGTTTATGTCCGTAGCTATAATATCGGCGCTCTGTTCCCGCGCTGTAGAGATAATA
Source organism: Hyles euphorbiae (assembly GCA_023078785.2). NCBI lineage: Eukaryota > Metazoa > Arthropoda > Insecta > Lepidoptera > Sphingidae > Hyles > Hyles euphorbiae. The sequence goes on from CM041048.1 coordinate 140,668, forward strand.
CCTAAAATTATGTAACGACATTATTAAGAATTTACATACGTATCATACAAGGGGTTGTTGTCAGTCATGACTAAGCATAATTTGGCAGGATCATCCATCAAAATTATAAATACTCCCTCCATCTTTTCATCGTTTTTCCTTCCCACTTTTTTCTCTACTAGATGGGCTGGCAATGCATCCATGCTTCAAGTTTTATGGATGTTCATGGGTGGTGGTGATTACTTACCATCAGGTAACCGTTTTGTTCGTTTACAGGACATAGTTTACATTCACAATTCAGTCGAAAATGAAGACCCTACCAAGGTTTGGAAATTTCTTAAGACACTGGGAGTGGGTAAATCCCGACGAGAGTCCTTTTGTAAATCCATCGATTTGAATTCCTTAAACCGTCATTTTTCCTCGTCGTCTTTCTTTGACAAGTCAATCAAAGACAACACCATTAAGTTCCTTTCGACCCTCAAGACTCCCGATTGCTCTGCTTTCGTCATTAATCAATTTGCTGCTTGTGATGTTAGGAAGATCATTATGCTCATCTCGTCTAATGCGACGGGAAGTGACTGTGTCAGCCGTAATATGATTCTCCCTATCCTGGACGAAATCCTTCCTATAATTTCCCATATCCTCAACCATTCTATTTCCACTAGCACCTTTCCTACTGCTTGGAAACAAGCCCATGTTATTCCTACTCCTAAAAAATCCAATGCATCCAATTTTACTGACTTTCGTCCTATCTCAATTCTTCCTTTCCTCTCCAAAGTCCTTGAACGTCTAATCCGTACTCAGTTAAACAATTTCCTCTCCAAGCAAAATCTCCTAAATCCTCTTCAATCGGGGTTTCGTCCTGGGCATAGCACGACTACTACTTTGACTCATATTACGGATGGCATCAGGTCGGGTATGGAGGAAGGCAAGCTGACCGTCCTAGCATTGCTGGACTTCAGTAATGCCTTCAACACTGTCGACTTTGATGTATTACTTGCTGTAATGTGCTCTCTTAACATATCTCCAACGGCAATTGATTGGTTTCGTAGTTACCTGTATGGTCGCCAGAAACGCATCTGTTTTGAGGAATGCTTTTCTTCCTGGTGCTCTGTAACTGCTGGTGTCCCTCAGGGCGGCGTGTTATCTCCATTACTCTTCGCTGTTTTTATTAATTCTATCACTAATAATCTTCGCTCCTCCTACCACCTCTACGCTGACGATCTGCAAATTTATACTCGGGCACCGGTGGACAAGATGGTCGATGCGATTCGAACTATTAACGATGATATCCAACATATATGTACTTGGAGTAAATCCTATGGACTGAAGGTGAATCCGTCGAAAACTCAAGCGATTGTTGTCGGTAGCCCCAGGATGATATCGAGACTTGATTGGACCCAACTTCCATCCGTTTACTGTGAGGGTGTTACTGTCCCATATAGCGATACCGTAAAGAACCTTGGCCTATACATAGACAAGTCTTTCACCTGGGGTCCGCAGATTCGGGAGCTAAGCCGTAAGGTTTTCGCCTCCGCTGGGTCCTTGCGAAGGTTACAAAATTTTCTACCCATTACCACGAAGATTTCCCTTGCACAAACTCTCCTACTCCCCATCCTTGATTATGCCGATGTCAGCTATCTCGATCTCACCGAGGACCAACTTAATAAACTTGAGCGTATTCAAAATTTCTGTATTAGATTTATATTTGGTCTACGCAAATATGATCACGTATCTGAGTTTCGAGCTAAGCTCAAGTGGTTGCCCATACGACTTCGTCGGAATGCTCATATTTTATCTCTTCTGTACAATATCTTATTTAATCCTCTCACCCCTTCATATCTCAAAGAACGTTTTGTATTTCTTCATAAATCTCATTCTAAGTCCTTGAGGTCATCGGAGAATCTGAAACTGAGAATGCCGTTGCACACTACAACTTTCACAGATAAGTCGTTTGCAGTCCAAGCTGTACGACTGTGGAACGAGTTACCAACTATAGTAAGGCAGGCTCAAACACTGGTATCGTTTAAAAAAATGGTGAAAGACTACTATCTCTCTCACTAAATCTACAGACCGAGAAGTATAGTTTCTACATATAGAAAATAAACCTACAGGCAATTTATAGTATTTATAAGTGTTTATGCATAATCATAGTTATAGATTTGTATGTATGTATGTATGTATGTATGTATGTATGTGTATATGTGTGTATGTGTATATATATATATATATATATATATATGAATATATATTATATATAATATTAATTATTAATAATTCGTCTATAATTCTTATTTTACTGGAGCTTGTTTCCTTTATTTCCTAGACTGCCCCTCTCTTTTTCTCCTTATCTCGTATCCATCCAAAGGTTGTCTGTAAGAAATCGCCTAGAGCGATAAGACCGCCTTCTGTACTTTTTATTTTATATTATATGTTAATGTTGTCCTCTTTATGTGCAGTTAAGAATAAATAAATAAATAAATAAATAAATAGTTTTTAAAAAACTTAGAAATTCTAGAATGCTGAAATGTTTTTTAATTTAGTTTATTTTTGTTCAGTAAATGTATGACGTAGTTTTTTGGGACTTGGGTTCTCAATCCTAGAACACAGATTTGTATTTTGATAATTATAATATATTTTTCGTAGGTTATGGTTGGCGAAGCAAAGTTGCATACATTAGAATTTTGTACGAAAATTCCAAAGGTAATTTACCCACCCGCATTATCCCGCGGTCCATTCATGGTGCTGACATGTTTTATATTGTATTGGCTGACCCTGTAGGATTTATAAAAATGAAAACAATTTATCAAAGCTAAAATGTTCAACATCATTAATTAAATTCAGCCATTTTTTGTTCCAACAGGGTTGTTCGGAAAGCGGTTTTCACTAGAGGACGCCCAAGAAACTCTACTGTTGCTCTTTTTAAACTCAGTTTCAATACAATAATTATTATAACAAAAGTAACAAATTAGATGAAATCATAGCAGCTCGTTATTAATTTGTTTCGTGAATCACTATACTTTTTTATATACAACAATATAATACAACTCTAACAAATAATATTAGTCATAGATTCAGAACTAGTTGGTCACGTCTGGAATTTTGTCAGGAACAAGTTTTGACGTATAAAGACGACTTGATTTGTATTAGTGGAGAGTTCTTTATTTCGCGAACTTAGGCGGCGTCACGTAGGCGCACAGAGGCGATGCTACGGCGCGCCTACGCCCACCCGCTACGCCGAGATACTACGTTGTGTCGCTACGAGAGACATTGAGATTCTGTTCAGGCGAGAGATAGGCGCGCCAACGTCGCTTCATTACGTTACCACTATATTGACGAGATTATCTACATCAACTGCACAAACAAGAAATATAGATAACGCCATCCATAAATTAATACCCCATTCTGAAGAATTTATAACACAGTAATTAATTTCCACAGGGTCTATAGATAACCCAATCCATAAACTAATATTCCATTCTAAATAATGTATTACATATAAAATTATTGATTTTTTATTGTATTTACTGCGAAATATACAATATGAATGACCTTTTCAGTGATGTGCGCACACGAGAGATGGCGTAACTTTCACCTCACTATTAATAACAATAATAACCGACGCTTGACAATCTAATCTTAAACGTGGAATCCGATTGCATTGCTATTGGAAATATTACTTAAAAAATATAACGATTGACGATATTATGGAATGAGGGGGAGGGAGGGGGTTATGACCTCGCGCCCGTCCCAACAACTGTAAGTCAGGATCGACAGCGGCACGTACTATATTGATAAGAAGCTCAGAGTCTCTGGGAATGTCAAACTTAATCAAATTTTAAAATCAGTAGGAAATAAATTATTTCTTGTCTAGTTACTGCTGTAATAAAGCGAAAAAATGATATGAATAGCACAAGTAAAGAAAAAAAATCACGGGTGCGTTTGTTCATCTGTTTCAGCTACAGGAAGTCCACTGCTTAAAATAGGCCTTCCCCAGTGATTCCCACATAGACAATCACGGATCATTGAACATCACGAATAACATTTTACTTTATCTATTAAACGATGTGTTATTCTTCATTCCAATACCTACATGGATCAATAAGTCCCGAGACTAACCCAGAGATGGAGCTCGTAGCAAACCAGTAACCAAGGCTTTCTAGAGTACTAACCTTTGCTTGAAACGCGTCAAAATTTTAAGTCGATCGGACCAGAAACAGCTGATTTATCGAGGTTGGAGTAAAGTCGTTTTATAGTTTCTTTAAAAAATGGAAAAGACCGAGTTTCGTGTTCTGATAAAACATTGTTTTTTAATGGGTAAAAACACCGTGCAAGCGAAACAATGGATTGAAAAATATTACCCGGACTCTTGTCCATCAAAAGCAACCATTTGTCGGTGGTTTGGCGAGTTTAAACGTGGTCGTACCGACACAAATGACGCGGAACGCTCGGGTAGACCTGTGGAAGCCGTTACACCGGAAAATGTGAGTGAAGTGACAAAAATTGTAATGAAAGATCGTAAAGTGAAGCTCCGTGAGATTGCTGAGATGACACAGATATCACATGGAAGTGTATTTACTATCCTTCATGAAAAATTGAGCATGAAAAAGGTTTTTTCCAAGTGGGTGCCGCGATTGCTTTCGATGGAACAAAAACAAGTTACAGTTGTAAGAATAGGTACAGAATTAGTAACTTTAATATGAAGTTACAGTCCCACGGTACACTTGTACAGGATCTGTGCGTGCTGATTGAATATTAGTTTTCTTGCTTTCGCTTTCATTCTACGGATATAGACTGAATATTTTATTTGTTTAATTCTTCTTTTGAGACAATTAAAATTTTATCGGGACAAATTAATTAATTGTGAATTGAAAATGGCCAAATCGAACTTTAGCATAACAATATTTTATTATAGAATTTAGTATCCCCGATTTTGTGAGTGGTTTTAGTATACGCTAGTAAGGAGCGATCATCCACAACCGTGACAAGTCTGTCACAGTGACTTAACCGAATGTGTTGAGTGTCTGGTTCAGAATTATATTTTATCTCATACATTATACATGTTGAAATAAAACTATTACAGATTTTATCGCGGATTTGGTTTAATTTTACATTTTTTAACTTTCCGACGGTTCGATTACTTTACAGCTTTCGAGGTCATTGGGCGGACGAATAGTTTCATTTCAATATGTATATTAATATTAGCGTAAAACCAAAAAAAAAAACGTTACACTATACATGCTTTGCATTAATTTTCAATGCACTGCAAGCACTTTGCCATATGAGTATTAAAAGGAAATTAATTTATGTATTGTTAGTATTTTTTTTTTGCCCTAGTTATTTTCACAAATCTTGTTGCAAAATCAATCTACTTTCGTATTATTATATCATGAATCACGCAACATATTTCTTGATGGCGCATGCAAGAAAACTTTCAAGGAATTCAACAAATTGCAATAATTTCACAAAGCAACTGCATTATCGAAATTGCGATCTTATATTCTCATTTATTTTCTCATTACCTTTACATTGAATGCATTTAGTTTAGAATTTATTTTATTTCACTTCATTTTACTCCACTTACGAAGTCACTTGGTGAAAGTAAAAATAGAAATAAATTCACATTCGTGCACAAATTGTTTCGCGGCGCTCGACACAATAAAACCAATATTTGAACAATATTGAGCACTTCAGTCCGTAAAATAAATTTGCATTTGCTTAGAAAATAAGTTTTGTCGCGGAAAACATTATGTAACACTTGTACGTGCACTTGTAGAAAAGCGTCGTGTTGAGCTAATTTGAGCCTCACGAGGATACGACAAGAAACTTTGGAGAGTATAGCGATAGAGAGGGGATCGGATTGATAGGGAGTGGAGCTGAGTGATACGGAGTGATGGGGAATGATGAGAAGTGCAGTGCGGTGGGAAGCGGAGCGTATGCAAATTGGAAAACTAGCGCAACTTGTTTTCACAATAACCGCACAATAAGGAAACTACTCGATATATATATCTATAGACGTCCTTTGCACGTCGCTTATGATATGATTATCGTTTCTGGATCAGCTCATATACGTCCCACTGCAGGGCACGGGCCTACTCTACAATCGACAGTACGATTGAGAGTGGTTAGGCCATATAGTCCACCACGCTGGCCTAGTGCGGGTTGGATTATCGTTTAGTTATAGTCTATGGCTAGTTTAGTTTATGCAATAAAATTTTAGGTTCAATATTCCCTTGACTGAATTAACAATTTTTAAACTTCTTTGATTCAGATTTTGAATATTTTTCTACTCTAAAGTAAACACAGTTAGTAAATAAAATAAACGGGAAATATATTATTAAATGCAACAACGCATTCTATTCCACTCGGCACATACGGGTAAGTGAAATAAAATAAACGGCAGTAAGTAATGGCGGCGATGTCAACGGCTTTGCTCCTCAGAGCTCGGCTGCACTCGGCAATACTCGGCTGCACTCGGGCGCACTCGGCTACACTCGGATGCGCTTGGTGCTTTGTCTTGCAGCCAACGCTTTTGTTTTATTAAAATAAAACATTTTATTATATTTCCTCGAGGTTTGCAAGTTGGATGATTCGCCAGCGTGCCAACTCCATAAACACTACACCTAATCATGAAAGATCCGCATATCACGTTGTTTGTGAGTGTCAAATTTAGAACAGAAAACAACTAGTTTTGCATTCTATTACCTACATAAACCTCGTAGAACTACGAGAATGAATGAGAATTTTCGTACTTTCTGGCGTGTTTGCCTAGTAGTGTAGATCCAGTATCCCTGTTCTTGAAAATTTGCGTGGCTCAGTTGGTTAGACGCTGTGAGGCAAGACACAGAATTGATCCCCACATCGAGATACAATTTTATGTAACCTACTAATATTTGTTTGGGATGAACATGTTGTGAAACAGTACCTAGTCTCTCGTAGTTTCTGATATCCGTGACAAGAGACTTATTATCTTATTGTTCACACAATGTGCATACTCCGTGGCGCAGTCGGTTGGAAGCCGCTTGTGAAACGAGAGGCCGAGAGCTTCGATATTCGCACCGAGAGAAATGTTAGTGCGGCCCACAAATATTTATTCGGATCTGGGTGTTTGTGAGACCGAAAAGTCTTTCGTAGTTCCTGATACCCACGACACAAGACTCGAACTTAATGTGGGGTCAGGACTGTGTATGTGACTGTTGGGTATAATTTGTTAATTTGTATAGTGTATTCATGGATATTTTGTACTGCACATTTATAGCCGAAGTATAAGAGAGCTTTAGTGTATAATATAATAATTAAGTACAAACACACACAGTGTATAATATAATAATTAAGTACAGACTGCAGAGTTGCAGTGTGCATTGTTGCCTGTTAGTTTGCGCACCATGGTGCGATATGGAATGCGGGAGCGGGATGGGGCACTGCGCTGTTGCATGGCCTTGTTGACGACTGCTCCGGTTTTGTTTTTATTACATTTTATGTTTTGATTATTAATTTATAGTTTTTTTGTTTTTTGTTATTGTTTTGGTAAAGCTTTTGTAATATTTTTATTGTACATTTATATTAGGATAATTATTTAAGGTTTAGGTTAATGTTTAGTTTTTTTATAATAGGCTTAAGTTTGCGTTAGCTTGCGTCTGCACGTCATCCAAGGTGATCACCGAAAATCAGCGTTGTGCTACGGTCTGCACCGCAGCGCAACATAATTGCTGAGTGATCACCTACTTGTCACAGCCACGACGTGCGAACTTCTTCTTTATTTCTTATTGTTTTATTTTTTTTTTATATATAATCCTCTGTATATCTGTTTTTGTACGTCGTTTTAATGCTCGTGGCAAATAAATCTATTTTTCTTTCTTTCTTTCTTTCTTTCAAACAGGCCAGTGAAATTGTCGACGGCGCGTGGCTCAACGATTAACGCTGCTCTCAAAACTTGTCATCTTAGTTTCAAAGGATTGGGCGCTCTTTAGCGAAGTTGGCACTCAGCACCCTTTCTTTGTCTCCCTTAATTTACTGCCTCGTTTCATTATCAGTTGAACTATATTTCATCGTATAGAAAATATCCTTATCTGTGTTTAAGTTATAGATGTCGTTATGTTAGTTGGCTTCAATAAATTCAATATGATCCACTCTGAAACAATTAGGTTCAAAGTAATAAATATTATGTCAAATCAATTACCTTAATTTTTACATAGTTGTAAACTTGTTAAACAAACTAGAACTTCGTGGCATTGACAGTTTACCAAAAATCTGTCTTTTCAACGTCCTTTTTTGCTATCCTAAAGGAAGGAACAATACAATCTTTAGCAGGCATCGAAAAAGGTCTCATTTAGACAGAAAATCCGAAGGAAGGAATTGCATTAGGAGAAAGAAATTAGCCGCCCGCCTACTACTAATCTGAATTGGAGCCGCCTCTAAATCAGAGTACATTTTGTAATCTCCTTAAATACCCTCAAATAAAAATGCGTAATCCATTTTGCGATTCATCATTCATTTTAAACGATTATTGATCATAATACTGTGTTTTCAAGGTTGAGTTTCCATTGGCAAGGGTCGTATTTTGGTTTAGAATAAAGCGTTGGAACAATAACGTCTTGGTTGAAAAGAGTGACTGATTAAAACATTGTCTGAAAGTTTATGCAAATACGCCGCCTCGTCTTCCTACAGTCCGCCGTCTAGTCGTGTCGGGGTCGTGTCTGTGACGTGTCGTGGTCGGATGTTGGTTTAAATCTGATGATGTCGAATAAATACGCGGACATGAATGTTTTGGATGAATTAAAATAATTATTAATTATTTATTTATGTGTATTCGTAGTAACCAATAATTTTCTTTTTCTTCTATTTTTTTTAATATTCAGTAACTTATTGTAATATAATTTTCTCTTATGTTTATTCCAAGGTAGTCGGTAAGAGATTACCTCGTGCTATACGACCGTCTTTTGTCCAGTTATGTTAAATAATGTTTATTATTTATGTTAACTACCTATTTTTAAATTTATTTTGCGTACAAGAAGGATATAAATTAAAAAAAAAAAATAAACTGAAACGCCGGTTTTGCTTGGAGTTTTTGTGCAGACTGGAGGATGTTTGATAAAAGACGGGTTACACTCCGGGAGTGCCGGCAGAAGTGAAAACTTGATTATTAACGTTGAGCATGTTTGATATTTTGGAATGGTTAGGGAATAATTTTGCACCAATTGCTTTATCAGTATAAAAGTACTATCATTTATGTGGTAGAATACAATATTCATTTATTGCGCTATCGTACACAAACATGACAATTTATATTACATTAAAAATTTAACACTTTAAAACTATTACAATTATTTTACATTAAAAAGTTTATCTCTCCGAAAAATCAACTTTCATCCATAATTTCAACGACTTTTTCACCATCATCATTACCAGAACTATCATCGCCAATCTCTAAAACTGATACGATAGGTTTATGGTAGCTGAAGTAAGAAACGAACAGTTTTGATTCGAACCTATTTAAATGTCTAATAAAGACCGCATCAATAGTAGTTTTGTATTTCGTTGTGCTAAGATTGCGATCATTCGACATAGTTAAACCAAATTCATTATTTAAAAATTCAATTAATAGTCGATTTTTATCGTCTGCGAAGTTTATGTTGAAATCTCCACTCAAAATCATTGGCAATTCATCAAAGCTTTATAAACTGACAGCTAACTGACAGCTGTCTACTCTCCATCCGTCTTACGCTTTTCGTCTTACGATCAGGTCACGTGTCCTGACGCGAGTTTAAGATTTTATACCCATTACAGAAAAAGTGCTCAACGCCGCTAAAGAAGTTTTCACTTCAAAAATACCGGGGGAAGACCGTGGGTACAGATTGCAAATTACATATAATTTTAGACTGCTGCCCCAGCCTGATCCCATAGTAAAAATAAGAAAAATCGTATTTTGCCTGCTCTCGATTGTCGAGCTCGTCAAGACGATTCCTCTGACTCCAAACACGGGGGGTTTACTTTAAGAAATGACGGAGTTATGCCTGGACAAATATTTTAGGGGAGAGAGGGAGGAATTTGGGGATTTGGTTGGGGCCAATCTGTAGAGCTCACCGAGCCGGTTCCAATGATACCAAACTCGGTGGGTCTACAATCTATATTGGCCGAGATAGGATTGGGGGGGGGGGGGGTGAGGTAAATTTTCGGGGTGGGGGTAAGGGAGGGGGGGGAGGAAGGTTTCGTGGGGAGGCTAACTTAAATTAATTTTTTGGAGGTAAAATATATTTTTTTGGGGGGGTAATTTTTTGCGTAATTTGGGATTTCTGGCGGGGTCAATTTGTAGCCCTCACCAAGACGGTTCCGAGGATACCAAACTCGGTGGGTCTACGATCTATATTGGCCGAGATAGGAAATGGGGGGGGGGGGGTGAGGTAAATTTTCGGGGTGGGGGTAAGGGAGGGGGGGGAGGAAGGTTTCGTGGGGAGGCTAACTTAAATTAATTTTTTGGAGGTAAAATAATTTTTTTTGGGGGGGTAATTTTTTGCGTAATTTGGGATTTCTGGCGGGGTCAATTTGTAGCCCTCACCAAGACGGTTCCGAGGATACCAAACTCGGTGGGTCTACGACCTATGTTGGCCGAGATAGGATTGGGGGGGTGAGGTAAATTTTCGGGGTGGGGGTAGGTTTCGTGGGGAGGCTAATAGGCACTATTTCGGAATAAGGGTGGGGGAAGGCAGGGGGGGGGGGCTATGGGACAATTTTGGAAAATGTGGGTGAAACTGAAAAAAAAACGAAACAGTAGGCCCAGGCATACATTTTCGCCGCGCTGTAGAGAGGGGATAGCTGTCTACTCTCCATCCGTCCTACTAAGATGTTTATAAAGCAAACGTCATTGCCGTCCTACGCTTTTTCGATCAGGTCACGTGTCCTGACGCGAGTTTAAGATTTTATACCCATTACAGAAAAGTGCTCAACGCCGCTAAAGAAGTTTTCACTTCAAAAAAAACAAAATCATTTTAATCCTTACTAATATTATAAAGGTGAAAGTTTGTATGTATGTATGTATGGATGTTTGTTACTCTTTCATGAAAAAACGGCTCAACAGATTTTGATGAAATTTGGTATAGTGATAGCTGACACCCTGGATTAACACATAGGCTACTTTTTATCCCGAAAAATGTAGTGTTCCCGTGGGATGAGTCAGGAAACCAAATATACATTTTCTACTCTTTAATTATTTTCTACTCTTTCAAATTCAAATTGTTGGCACGGGATGTCCTCTCCTACGGAAGGGAAATATAGTCGACGGCACGCGGGAAATATAGTTAGTAGACACGCGAAATAATATGTTCTTGATGTGGATTGGACTCAAAAACTATCTGCACCCGGGCGAAGCCGGGCCCGACAGCTAGTGTTTAATAATGTCACTGGTATTGGTTAACCTAAATCTTAAGCAATAACTATGTTGGACGACTAAAGGTAATATAACTCATACCACCACCACAAAGTGGATGCAATTCAGTGATCGATTATTCGTATCCGGAAAAACCATCAACAAAAACAATGACGTAAAACTTGTCACACAGCCGCTCACACAAGTGTAATGGTTTCGGGTTCAGTCTGTATATTATTCGCTTTAGGCCAGCCCGGAATAATAGCATTTTGTATTTCATATATTGCGTTGAAATGTCGCTTAGCTGCATTGCCCTGTCTGTATTAGTACTATGTGAGTGATTAAAAAGACTGCTTTGGAAGTGTAGCTGTACGGTAGGACGACAACGCTCAGGTCTCAGGTTCGAATCCCAGGCCAGGCAATGTGATTAGATTTTTCTATTAATTATCAGCAGAGTTACATCATAGAAGGCAAATACAAGGCGAAAAGTGGGTGCTCTGGATCTTTTCCTACCCATTCAGGGAAAAAGGCGTGAGTTTGATGTATATACGAATAATTATTAGTATTTATGAAAATGTTCATCACAAATGATTCATACATACATATTCTTTTTCCGATAATTCCTAAAACAGTGAAGATAAATGCTGTAGGTTTGTGTAGAACAAAAGGCTTCGATCCCTCGCCGCCGCGTTTGATTGTTCCGACGTGAATGATTCCCCTCAATTTATTAAACGATCTCTTGGACATACACCCTGTATAAAATATACTTTATTCGACTGCTCATGGCTACCAATAGGTTGGGATTTGACTTCGAGAATACATCTTGTTAGACAACGCGAAATTTGAAATACAAGTTCTTTTTTATTGTAATGAATGGCGATACAACCGCTCATGGATAGTAGTAAAACCAAACAACCATGAATTATAAAGCAATGATTGGGATTCTACTGCTTTCGCCATCTTGAGAAATAAAATGATAAGTCTGAATATGTCCAGTAGTTAGTCTGGCTACAATCTCCTTCAAACCAAAACACAACAGTGCATTTACACTTCTTTTTGGCAGGAGAAATAGACATTGCGGTGGTATCAGGCGACCTCTCACATACAGAGACCTACCACCAGTAAATGTAATAAGTGTAAGTAAGTTTATTTTGACAGTTTGATTACGTTCTGTTCCCATGTAATATGGCAGACTGTATGAGTTTACCTAGGTATGTTTTAATGAAAACAAAATAATTTAATAATATAAGTATACAAGATTATTTGCTATCAATATGAAATGAAAATGCTCACACAAATTAAATGTTTAAAGCAGGCCTGCAACAATTCGTTTCCAATTCAATTTTTGTTACGAAAATATGTCGTCAGCGGTTTGCCAATTTTAGATCGTATGTAAAAGTATCTCATAAAATATATTCTTAAACAATTTTCTTATTCTGCATAGTCTTTCAATAAAAGATATAATTCTACATAGTCTCTTAATTTTATAGTTAAACCAGAGTTAAAATGTGCTATCGGGCTAAGTTATATTTAAATCGTTGGTAATTTAAATAGAATATATTGCATAGTTATTATATCTGCAATTCTTGTAATCACTCATGAGTTTTATAAAAGTGAGACACTGAATCATCTCATAAAAGAGGGAATGAGCCGCTAATTAAAAACACACGCATCGGTAAACGGTGTATCAGTGTATCGGTATTATTAATTATTATTTATAATACCCTGTGATTGTGTAAGTAGTTTTCATTTTCATTATGTTTCAGAGAAGATGGCATAACAATTATACATGCATACCTTCGATGTTTTCCATTAATCTTAAAGAGGGTGAGGTTTTGTTAATTTCACGCGAATATATCAAAAGAAAAATCTTTTACTAAGCATTATCTCATACTTGGTCATCGATAATGGCTAAGTGAATGTTGATGGTTCGATCGATTTGATATTAAACTTATTCCAATGATCCCCAATCCCCTTAATCGTAGAGAAGGTTACTTACTCAGCGATTTGCCGCACATGTGCTGAATGCTGTTCTTAAATTTTAAATTTAACAAGGTTTAATATTAATCATGTTTGTTATTGCAATATGACACGAGATTATGACAAAACAATTAATTAATACGCTTTTATAAAGAGTGTTCTTTTTTGTTTCTTAAACTACTGACAGCACACTTCAATCGGCTCGGTTCATGCTACATGTCCTCGGTATTTGTGGAAATGAAAGCCATCTGTTGTTTACCCTCACACGAAACTATTGGCTCAGCGCGGCGCCGATAGTTTGTTAGGGACGTGCGTATACATGTGCCCTGTGACGTCACATCTCATCAATAAGTTGGAATTATAGATTGGCAAAAAAGAGTATCCTTAAATGAGGGTGCTGAGATCGAATTTAGTATTAACATGGCAACCCGATATAATACGACTGAAATGTTTAAATACCTGTTATTTTTATTTATTATATGTATTTTAAATTATAATACAAACAGAACCGTACAAAAATGTATAGAAATACTTGCATATAAAATGATTCAATGAACACTATGACATTTGAATTGTGTTGCCTTTATTGTTTTTCTTTCATGCCATTTGTAACCGTATCGTACACTTTTTTTCCAAGTTATAATATTACCCGATTTTACTAGAACATTGGTATCTGCATCAGAATGCAAGTTGTAAAGAATTGTATTAGTTTTGATAACGTGTATATTGTTGGAGAAGCTTAATTAAAAAATGAACAAATCGAAAGTAGGTGCGTTGTCAATTTCTCAAAATGTAACCAAGACTGGGGATGAGAGGTGCATTATGACTGAAATTATTAAGTTGTATACTCCAAATGAAACACATTCAAGCCATTTAAACTAGAAAACTAATATTTTTAATTTGCCGCGGTTTATCCATTTGGTTTTCGTTTATCCCACTGAAAATGTTTCTATTAACACATCCTATACGAGTATCTACACAGATAGGCATATAGTACACGGATCAAATCACGCGGTTTGTTTTATAAACATGCGATGTTTCAACACGCCGCGGCGCCGGGACAGTTTGTACTGTTAATAGTGTCGGAGTTTGCTTTCAATCTGATTTGCAGCTCAAATAACCAATACAATGATGTATCAGTATTGACTGCCCTATGAAATGACACAATTTTATGATAATAATACTCTCGAATCACTTATATATTATTTAAATAGTAATTATTTATTACCTTATGCATATTACTGATTTTTTTTTAAATAATTTGACATCCTCCGTGGCGCAATTGGTTACACGCCACACCGGTTGTCGAATGAAAAGCCGCGAGTTCGATCCTCGTACCGAGACAAATAGTTTTGTAATCCACAAATATTTGTTTCGTTTCTGTGTTTATAAGACCTCTCAGTATATGAAATGTATCCTGTGGTGCGATTTAAAAGTTTCTGACAAATCTTGACATCCTTTACAAATCGTGTGGGGTAAGGACTATGTATGTGACTGTGCGGTGTATTTTTTTATTTTTATTTGTAGTAATGCAGGTTAATTTCTTACAATTCTTTCGTTCATGCCAATGCAAATACTAGTGACAATCACGAGGTGCTTGCGCTCTGTAACTGCGTGTGTCGGTCCGTTGAACACTCGCTCGGTGCACAGCGCCTGGAGTGTATGCAGGTGTGACCTTAGTGCTTGTGATCCTCTTCTATGGCTCGTGGTTAATGACGCAAGTATTGCTATTACTGAGTGGTAGTGTTGGCAAGAAGACACTCTTACTGATTTTTTATACTCTTTGTTGTACATCTTGACTTCTATAATAATTTTATCGTGGATTTGGTTTATTTTTTTTTAATTGTTTAACTTCCTTCATTCCGCCCCACGAAAGCTAAAGTAATCAAAACTTTGAGAAGTTATATAAGTAAAAAATTAAACAAAACGTAAAATAAAAAATAGTTTTATTTCAATGTGTAACATTCGCATAAATCTAAAAAATCTATTAATTATGACAATTCAAAATCTGGTGCAATGCTATATGTATACATTAGATGATTTACTTTACAATTATTTGCTTTACAATTTTACCATTAACCATTGCTTTGAAAATCCTTACTTAAATAAACCCACCTACACAAAAAGTCTGACAGAATCTATTATCAGTGCAAATTGAATGAAAGTTTCCCAGCTATTATTTTACCCTCCCAGTTCGTGCGAACGTGGCGGGGTGCCAAGTGGCATTACATGGTGGAATCCTCACAATCGGCGCTCGGTAACTAGGGTTCGGTCCGTTTAACCCCGCCACGGTGAATGCACAGCGTCTGTGTGCTCCTTAGTGCTCTGTGCTTCTATCTATGGATCTTAGTACTGACACATTGTAAAATTCACTTAATTTTTTTAAATCTTTAGAGTGGTACATTATTTTGGAATTACATAGCCACTTAGTTAAAGATACAAGTATGTGTTGTTGGCTATTGTCTGTTTCAGTGGACTGATATGTCCGTTAGGTAAATAAGGATAGGTGTATTATAAATTGTCTCAAAAGATGTTTAATTATTTAGCATATAATTTTACCAACAACTTTACAATTCATCTAAGAAATATTCCAAAGCGAAATCAGTAATCACTTTGCCAAAAAAGCACTTCTATTTTATCAGTGCAAATTAAAACAAAGTTTCTCAGCTATTATTTTAAGCAGCCAGGTCGTATGAGCGTGGCGGAGTGCCAAGTGGCATTACACGGCGTTGTTACAATCGGCGCTTGGTAACTAGGTGTTAGTCCGTTGAACACTGCTCAGTGTTGCACAGCGCCTGTCCTAAGTGCTGTGTAATCTATGTTCATGTTAACTGAATTTAAATAAATAAAAACCGGCGAGATGGCTATACTATGCGCGCTAGCTACTACAATTTAGTTTTTATGTTTTTATTTGATAGAACTTCTTATTATTTGTCTATGTAACTAGTATTATTTAGATACAATAGGGTTGGTTTGTCCATGTGGACAAAAACCCTGGAAAAATAATAAATTAAAAAAAAAAATATAACCGGCCAAGGCCTGGCGCCCATTATCGGCATCGGCAAGGAAAAGGATCCTTCGGCATCCTACATGCAAGCGCACACTATCGGCAATTATGCTTTGGCATGCTGCAAAGTTCTTAGGGATGACGAGGCGTCCTTAAGGATGCCGCACTATTATCCCTATATTATCACAAATTATCCCCCGAGTGTTGCCTCGGCGCCGGCGGCGTACCGAAGGATGCCGAAGCATCCCGAAGCATTCTCAAGGCTGCCGATACACCAGCCTCAAGCATACCGAAGCGGTATTTTTGTTATTACGACCACATATCACGGAAATTTCTAATTTATTGCCATTATGTTATAGTATATTGCTATTTGCCACCTAAAATCCTCAGTCGTACCGATGCCGATAATGGGCGCCGGGCCCAAGTGCTAGTTGGACTCGCGCACGAAGGGTTCTGTACCATAATCTATAAAAGAAACTCTAAATATCACGTTTGTTTCTGTTTATTGAGATCGAGTTAAAAATTGCTTTTAAATAACTTTTGTTGTATGGGAGCCCCCCTTTAATATTTACTTTAATTTTTTTAAAAATATTTTGATAGGTAATATACAACTTTGCTATTTTAAACGTCCACACTGTTATTAATATTGAGCAAAAACGTTCGAAAACACACGTTTATTATATGGGGACCCCTCTTTATATTTATATATTTTTTGTATTTGTTATTATAGCGGCAACGGAAATACATAATTTGTAAAAAATTCAGCTTTCTAGCTATCATGGTTAATCGGATACAGTCTGGCATACAAACAGACAGACAGCGAAGGCTCAGTAATATGGTTCTGTTTTTAACTATTAGGTACGGAACCCTAAAAATGACGCGTGAGCAAGTTCATGAGATGTTGCGTAAGCAGTAGTGCAAGCGAAAAAAGAATATTCTTGTTTATATGTAGAATGAATTGGCTCACAACTTTTAATCTAACTTTAATCTGGACAATAATTCTTGTAGGATACAATCCAAGCCAAATCACCTTTAGTTAAATACCATGACTGAGAATTGAATAAAAGTTTCCCAGGTATTATTACAGAACTCAGTCAGCTAGTGTGGCGACGTGCCAAGTGGCATTACAGACAGTGCCATCATACATGCTGATTGGGGAGAGCGGTCCGTTTAACAATGTTCAGTGTTGCAGCGCCTGTGCTTATTACTGTGATCATGTTCCATGTCTTGTGTTGTGGGTAATTATGTGAGTGTTGCTGTCTTGGTCGTTGGATTTTATTTGGATTGCTTATGTCTTCTAGTATTTTCGATGGACATGGATTTGGGAAATAAATAATCATGCAGGAAAGTTATACCTATAAATAAATAAATAAACCCAACAGTCATATACATGGTGTTGACCCCACATTAAGATTGAGTCTTGTGTCGTGGGTCTACCAGAGACTAAGTTCTCATAAACACCCAGATCCGAAATAAATACCTGTGGGTCACACAAACTTTTGTTTCGGGGCGGGGATCGAAACTATCGCCTGACATTTCACAAGTGGCGTATAACCAACTACGCCACGGAGGCTGTCAAATCTATGTATACCGATATATTTGTGATGTGTGATTGTGTATGGTGTGGTGTGTGATTATGTATGACTGTAATAGAAAGAAACAATTGTTTTAAGTACATGTGATTGTCTAAATCTCCAAAGTTGTGATGATGACGGGTATCAACCCTGCTCGAAATAGGCCTTGTATCCTCCCTCTACAACGCTGACCTCAAACAAATCAAATTTTATTTAAAAATTCACTCTACTTCCAACAAAAATAGTCTGTGAACATCGCAAGATGTCGGCGCGACGTACAAAGATGTAACTTGCATCGGAAGTGTGGAACACGGCGCGGCGCAGCGTCGGAATATTCGCCGCTTTCAATTGACATTTCTCTCGTCGAGTTGTTAAAGAGGGCCCACGTGGTCATTGTGTGCTTGATTTTTGTATATAACGTTTGTGGCGAGGTTGGTTACACATGTGAAAAGAGAGCTTGCAGGATCGATGAAGCACGGAGACAAATGTTTGTGTGATCCATAGGGTTGTTTTGGCCTTGCGTGTTTGTAAGACTTAGATTTTAATACCCATGCACGGCACGACAGTTGTTTAGATATTATTGTGGGGTCAAGATTATGTGTGTTACTGTTTATATATTCTCTCTTGGAATCTAATTTAATAATTTCAAAGTATTTTCCTCAATTTATAGAGAGAGTGTTTCTATATCATGTAAAACATTGACATTAATTAGTTTCTCAGTTACGACCATAATCTAAAACCAATTTACTAATGTAACTCGTATGCAAGGAAGCATCCCACATTCTAGAACAGAAGCAATCCTTGAATGGCTCTGCACTAGATGACTACGAGTTAATCTCTACACAGAGGCGCACGTTTCGTAGTTTTATTGGCGCGCGATTGACCGCGGCCAACTGGGTCAGCGCGTCTCGGCGCGTCTATTCAGCCTCGCAACATAGTCTGAGATCCCAGGACCAACGGGCCTAAGTAATGATAATACTACAATTTTGATAATTAGAAGTTGTACATGAATTCTTTTCTGGTAGAAAAAATAAAGTGATTGTTCGCTATTTGCGTTCTGTATTGTGACAGGCTCGATTAAATTATTATACTTAAGATTTGCATCAACAGCATCATATGACCTGTTCTGTGCCATCGATAAAATGTTTGCAATATGTATTACTAAAATTTCATCAGTAATTAGGCGTGAAGATGTAACAAACAAAAAATCCCCACTTTCGCATTAATTAAATACTAAGGAATTGTTTTATTAGTGATTTCACAACGGCTTGCATATAGCTGAATGGTCGCTATTTGTTCTCAGTGCGTGCTATCGCTTGCTAAACTCAAGCAATTAGTGTGCAAGTTGTTTATTTTATATCGGCTTGGAAATTGAACGTGATGGAGCGGCGCGGTGCAAGATGGCGGTGCATTGTACGATGTCGACGGAAAATAATAAACGTGCTAGCTAGTCAGTGTTCGAACTTCTGTTATGGGGTTTTTCTAAAATATACCTTTCGTGTTTTGTGTAACTTTTTGTATATTTGGTTTGATATCTCAAAGTTTCAAAGACTTAATATAGGTTTCTTTTATTATCATTATGGGATATTATAGCGTTTTGGTCCATTTAGAATAGTGCTCTATCAAACGGACCAGTATTTTTGGCGAAAAAGACTTAAAACACCATTTTAGCTATGCCGTAATGGATATGCGGATGTCACTAGCCTCCCAGATGTTGCAGCCGGACTGCATTTTTAATTAAAATCCATGGCAGCGTACTGACCTGTGTCAGATACAGGAGTCACTTTGTCAACTTCGATTTAAAATTTGATTTGGATATACAAAGTGCCAAAGAAATTTTTATTCCGATTTTCGTTGATTTCAATATAAATATGATTTCTTTTATCAAAAGTTTTATATAATTTCGGTGAAACGAAAAAAAAAATGATAATCTCTTGTGTCAAAATTAAAATGTGAAAAACGAATGACATATTGCGATATTATACTTAAATATAAGCATTACATGGATGGCAAAAAACAATCTGATTTATTCTGGCTTGTCCTCACATCGGGCTCGGTTGGACCACACACGCCGATTCGACACGCAAATGACGTCATCTAACACGCGTCGCATTGTTCAATATATTGGTCAGCCTGTTGAAAGGCTCGCTTCCTATCATATTGAAATGAAAGCTCGGTGAACTGTGGTTAGCATATCTGATAATAGCGTGAAAATTACGTATGTGTATTATGAATACTTATTTAATTATTCTTTTAAAAACTCCTTGCTTACTCCTTACCGCGTTTTACTCGTGCTAATATTCAGGCACTTTTTACAGTTTCCCATGCAATTATTAATCCCTGAAACAAAACCTCAACCATACTCTAACCAAGTTAATAGTTGCTGCATCTACCAGTCAAGATTATGATAGTTCTAGCACGCTGTACGCTCTTCATCACATTTTAACAGCGTTACTTGAGTGCTGAACGCTGTAAGGATGCCACTAAAATATAAAATGTACTGTCGGGCGTCGGGGAGGGGGATGCGAGACAGGCAGGGGGGGGGGATCTTACTGCTTCCTGATTTATAATGGCCGGTGTTGGCTCTCAGTTAATGGAAAATCCTTGGTACAGTCCGCGAGCTCAGTTTGGATGCAACTCTTGAACTAACAATATTGTTTTTCCTTTTACGAGAAGGTATTAGCTGTCTGTTTCTTTGTATAGTTTGATTTTTTGACAAGAGGATTTATATGTCAATTTTAGTATTTTATGATGTAAATGTTACTGTTGTTTATACATAATTTTTTTTGTTTTTGTTGCTTAGGCCAAATAAATAAGTGTGCAATTGTAAATCATTAAAACTTACTACGAACATATTTGTAGAGTTGTTTCATTGCTAAATTTTTAGATTATATTATTATATCTCGTATGTTTGATATGATTTCTGATTTAGTACAACTTTAGATTTAAGAGTTGGTGGGTTTAATTTTTTGTGAGAGGCCACCTAAGTAGTAAGTAAATAGTCTATTTCGCCCGCTAAGCCGTTGCGTCCCGGTTTGAAGGATATTGTTGCCAGATTCACTACTCGACATATTGAGAATATAATATCTTGTATTAGGATGGCACACACAGTGGAATGCCAAGCTTTGTTTCGAATTGTATGATGTTGTTTGGTTTTGCTACTGTAAATGATCGATCGTATCGCTTCTCATTAGGCAAATGTCATGCTCGTCTCGTCATTTATTGAAATTAAAAAGTTACAATTTGTATGTGACACGTTTACAGGTTTTCCACCGTCCAATACGGTACTGAAAGGGGGTAATCTATGGGCGGAGGCGACTAGGCCGCTGGGCAATATGTTCAGTGCTCTTTCACCGACGCTATTCAAGTTTCTTTTCACATGTCGCTTTACTTGATATATGCGCCGCCTCGGAGCCTGGTCGGTGACCTTATTCAGCTGTTGATATCTACGTGTGATTCTGGTCCATACAGATTATTAATTAATTAAAAGGTATTACGTAGTGCCTGCCTCGGTGGCGTAGTTGTACTCCGGTACGGTAACAAAGCTGAGGTCTCGGGTTCGAATCCCGGGTTGGGCAAAGTGATATTGGATTTTTCTATTCATTATCAGCCCAGAGTCAGGAATTTGTGCCCGATATGGCGATAGGCTCGCCACCTATCACATCATGGGACGGAACATACAAGGCGAAATGTGGGTGTCCTGGCACCTCTGCCTACCCCTTCTGGGATATAGGCGTGAGTTTATGTATGTATGTATTACGTAGTGATTCGGAATGCGGTTGTTAATTCTAGTGAATGAGTCGGGAGTATGCTACAGGTAGAAAATGCCGACGGCATTAAGTCCGCCTGTAAATATTGTATAAAGTTTAAATAAATAAATAAATACAGCGAAGGTGTCAATGTATCGTTTACAATACGCAGCCCATTTACCGAGGGAAATAGTCTGATTTTGTAAAAGCTGTAATTGTAGGAGTGACATTATGGTACGATCACAACGCTGAGGTATTGGGTTCGAATCCCGTGTGGCGAAAAATGATATTGGAATTTTCTATATTTTATCATCCCAGAGTCAGATGTTTGAGCGCGATAAGGCGATATCACATTATGGGACGGAACACACAAGGCGAAATGCGGGTGTACTGGTACCACCTCTGTTTATGGGAAAAAGGGGTGAATTTATATATGTGTAGTTATATAATAGCCTACTATAATTTATATGCTAATACCTTATGCATATTCATTCCTCGTTATCGGGTACTGAAATTTTTGTCATGTAATCTTCAGAATGAAAGTTGATTTTTCGTTCGTACCAGTGTTAGACACCTCTGTCTATCCCTTTTCTCTCTCTCTCTCTCTCTCTCTCTCTCTCTCTCTCTCTCTGTATCCTTCAATAGTCACTTTGACTCGCCAAAAATATCCTTAGATGTGAATAGATCAATTTCATATGTTCTCTGTAACTGTAACACAATTTGTGAGAACAATGTAAGACGTATTCCGTGGTTTTACGTGTAATGGATCTTCGCCAGTGAGCACATGAACACAAGACATGCACGTCGTGTTGTAATCACACAACTAATGCAGCGCCTAAGATATGCGGCTAAATTGAAATGCATTTATGTTTTCCTCTGTTTACTCATTAGTGTGTGGGTATTAGAATACTCGAGTGCACGTAGGAAATTGTATAATAAACTGTTCATATTTTTGAACGTAGTTTTATCTTTGTTAGCATTGTAGAAGTTTAATTTCTTGACAGTAGAAGTTTAGTTGTAGAAGTTTAGTTTGACAGCCTCCGTGGCGCGGTCGGTTAGATGCCGCCTGTGAAATGAGAGGCTGCGGGTTCGATCCCCGCACCGACATAAATGTTTGTGCGGCCCACAAATATTTCTCTCGGGTCTGGGTGTTTGTGAGACTGAAAAGTCTCTCGTAGTTCCTGATACCTACGACACAAGATTCGATCTTACTGTACGGGTCAGGACTATGTATGTGACTGTTGGGCGTTATTATTATTATTCCTTCGATGAAATAATCTCTGGAAATCCTACTCAGTATTGAAAAATGATTTCGTATTTAGTAGCCCAAATCTTACAGAAATAAGAAATATATAGGTTATTTATTATTACTCTACGCATCAAAAAAAACAAGTAAAAATAGGTAAAAACGCAAAATCCGAAAGAATCTCAACAAAAGATGATATTTCTCATACATGAGATGCCGGCGGGGTCGGTACCACCGCAATGTTTATTTGCCGCCAAACAGCAGTGTCAATACACTATTATATTCCAGTTTTAAGGATATGGTAGCCAGAGTAATTACTGGAAATATTTAAACTTAACATCTTATGTCTCAGAATGGTGAGCGCAGTGGAATGCCAAGCATTGATTTGTATTTCATAGTGTTGTTTGGTTTTACTACTGTCCATGAGCGGTTGTATTGCTTACCATAAAGCGCATGATAGTCTCGTCTCGCCATTTATAGCAATAAAAAATACCATTTCTAGATACTATATTTCTCACAACCTACGACAAGGCTCTCCTACTCGCAGGTCGTTTGTCGGTCGCGGCTTCTCAAGAATCTAAACTTGAGCTCCACTTGTCTCGCTGCATCGTATCTGATGAATCCAAGTTGAATAAACATTGGCCTTCCAAAGAGATCATAATCTGTCTGAAACACTTCGGAATCTCGTCTCATTGTTTTAGCAGTTTTCAAACTTCAAGTTTGTGTAGTCGTCTTTGTTTAGAGATTTTGTGAACAATGAAGTTCTTATTTCAATTCCTTAGACCCGCATTAATTTTGCGATGTTTATTTTTTATATTGAGATATTTTCCAAAAGCGTTTGAGTAAAGGGATTGTTTGTTACGTTTCAACTTTATTACAGTGAAATGTATAATTAATATCAAATTAAAAGTAAAACCTTTGTGACTCCGAAACCGCTGACCAATTCACAACGATCTTTATCGATAAAAATATTTCACTCAAATCTCTATTACTGCAGTTTCAAAACTAAAGATACTCTGTAACCGTTTACATTACTGCTAATGTTCGAAGCAATAAATAAAGTCGACGTAATAAACCGAGCAAGCTAACGGTGCAATCTTTTAACTCCATTTACTGGTTTCGTGGTACACATGAAAACAATGAGTCGAGGTGAGCACAATTTATTTGGCAGTTTTCGGTAACGACTTTATTTTGATGTTACAGCTGATTTATATGGCCGAGGAGTCGCAGATATATTTTTATTTCGCATTTCTTGGTTTACGTGGGGGATAGTTTATTTAAGACTGGGTCCAGAAATCTGGGTTGATTTTGGGGAATAGAATATTTCTGTTTCGTCCCATCTTTGAGGAGATATGGTTTAGTATAGGTATGTTGAGGGAATCGATTAATCGAGTCAGTGGCTCCCCAGTCTAGTTAAGCGTCCGATCCTTGGAGACACTATGACATCTCTTAGTTACGTGCCTCCCATTTTAACGACGAAATAAAATATCACAAGGAATCCTGAAACTTCGTTGGAAAAGGTGAAATATAATTAATATGTGTGTATTTTTTCACGGACTTATACCAGGCAATCGTGATGCGTGAGGTCTCCGACATAAATATTCTCAATTGTAAAGAAAATTTTCCTCAAGCAGAAAAAAATATAAATATAGTAAAAACATTTATATCTGAGTACAAGTAGGTCGATCGCCTCACTTTCGCGTATTATTGAATATTTTCCATCGACGTTTCTTTATTGCACCGCGCTCCGACATAATTTTATTTGAAAAACTTTCTCTAACTGAATTTCAAATTGTATGAAGTATGAGTTATTCTCGCGGACTTCTGCGCAAATGTTTTAATGTGCGGACAACTTTTTATCCTCACAAATAGTATCGGGGTAGTGACGTCATCCGATTATTTGTTAAAAGAAAGTTAGGGAATAAGAGAGAAAAAACTTTTAAACTCGATTTGACTAGTTTCGATCATGGCTGGCATAATTTTGTCAACTGAACTGTATGTTTGGTTTGCATTGACTTAATGTAAGACGCAACGTGGTGTAAGGGAAGAAAAAAAAAAATGATCCAAATATACACACACCCATTGAAGGCTCAATTCTTGAGCGATAGTGATCATTCCACTAACATTTTACGATGTGATAAAGGCTACCGCTCTCGCCTTATCATACACATATCCGATTATTATTCAATTTCATCACAAAGGATAACATCGTAATGTACATACTTGAGAGTTTTTCACAAGAATTGTGTGTATAGCTATGAGCGGTTAACGAATTTTGATGAAACCATTATGAGCGACGAAGGATTTACTTTAGTTATAGATGTGTTTTGAGCCTCTCAGTCAGATAATTACTTTTAATATTTAAGAAAATTCAAATAACGCATATCAGTGAAGGATTTAAAATTTTAAATCCTAATATTTTTATAAAAATCCTTGCACTACAGTGAGTAGTTCAAAGTCTCCCCCCTCCCCTCCTCCCCTGCACGCTCAACGCTCCACTCAAACTCTGCGCGTCGTTTCCCCGAGTTTGCTTTTACAATTACCTCCATAAGACTGGCCGGCGCCGGCGTAGCAACGAGCTACGAGTGCTACGAGTGCTACGTATACTACGAGTGTAGCGCAAACTTGTGTTGCGTATCTCTCGGCGGCGTAGTTTTACAATTTAGTTACGTTCGACTTAGTTCCCGTGAAAATTAATTTTTAGGATGATAACTGCGTGACGTCACCTTATCGTGACATATCTTTGTTGAGTCTTGGCTCAAATAATTTGCAATTATATCAATGACAGATTTAATGTGTTTCTTGGTATATAATCTTAAGAAAACTTCAAAATCATTTCACACTTCCCATCACTAATTTTCGATTGATTGTTATGGAACATCAAAATATATGTTATCAAATGTGACCAATGAATACACATAATAGTAAGACATATAGCTTTGACTCCATTGTTGATAAAACATCTTGTCGTGAGTATTAGAAATTACGAGAGACTTATGGGTTTCATTGCACCCATAATCGAAATAAATCATTTTGGAGAACACGAACATATATTATTTAAAAAAAGAAAATATAAATAAATAATACATTTATTATTTGTTATATAAAATTCGTATTAAATCATGTATGGTATGTCTATACAAGGCATTGTGATTAGGCATATGGAAAAGTAAAAACATGCCGTGCATTTTAAAATCGGCTTCGATTTCACTGTCTTGGTGGCGAAGTTGTATTAAGATACAGTTATAACGCTGAGGTATCGGGTTCGAATCCCTTGGCGGGCAAAGTGATATTAGATTTATCTATGTATTGTCAGCCTGGTCGGTCAATTTGTGCCCGATATGGCGAGAGTTTCACCAAGCCATACAAGCAGAAACGTGGTATCGCTTCTGACTGCGCCTCTGGGAACAACTCTGCCTGCCTCTATTAGGAAATAGGTTTGAATTTATGTATGTATGTATGCATTTAAAATAGGAACTAACAACGGTTCGTGGTAAAATCCCAGCCTTTTTAATCGAATAGATCGTAGAGACAAAACGTGTCACAATCGCATTCCCCGACCTTGTCCCCTGATTGTGTCCCTCCTAATGTATTGGATGTGAATGCAGATGAAGGGATAGCTGATGTCCTGCAGTCAATGAGCTGGTCGCGGCTTACATACGTCTCATTACTCCTGCTTGCTGATGTATTGCGGAATAAATCTTACGTTTCTTCATTCGGTTTGTTTTCTAGTTGGTGGAATATTGATGTGGTGTTTACTGTTTGGTAGTGTTGGAATAAAAAGCGATAGCATTGACAAGTAGCAAGTGAAGTCGATAATAACATTTCACAACACATATAAATTAGCTAAATTTTGCGATTGTGATTAATAAAAGTCGATCGGCAAATATTTTTTTTGGTCTCATGTAATCCTCACGTAATGAAATGAGTGAAATACGCGGTATACATTCCGCAAAAAATACCGCTTAGCAATTACAGTAACGGAGAATGCCCATTTACAGTATCGGTACAAAATATCATTGATCCCGATATTGCTACTGCTTAAAACTAATTATGCATTTTTATACTTTGGGCTAAAACATTTTCCTGTTTTATCCCGGGCGACAGATTTGAAAAAAAAAGTAATTATCAATAAAGGAGAATGCCCATTGTACTATGAAACTTAAAATCTATGTGTGAAGATTTTTCCCTCGATGAAACCTACTTTTTTTCACTTACCATAGCAATAAAAATGTACATATTAATTAATAATTTATAACAGAAAATAGTCATAAATCAAGTCTCAGCAGTAACCAGCCACAAGCAGCTCTCACTGAAAACGGAGCAGCACTAGACGCACCGCCTTTATTGGCACTCACGCTTTGACGCCAACCTCCTTACATGCGGGAAAATTGCGTGCCGGAACTGAGGACATGTTGAGAAAATTCGTGTAGATAAATGATAGATAGAAAGAAAAACGATTTATTGACACAATATGGAATGTACAGAAAATTACAAATAAAATATTGACACAAGAAATAGAAAAAATAAGAAATATATATATTTAAGCAACAACAATAAAAAAACAAACTTAGAACATAACATTCATAAAAAAAAGACAAAACATATAGCACACTCACATTGTGTCAATTAGGTAAATGCAGGGAAAAGCTATGTGTAAGATTCAATATTAAATGTATTTATTCCTTATTGCACTGTACTGTATCAGTCTATATACCTCCCTCTGCAGGGCCTCCTCTACAATAGAGAGTACGATTGATTGATTATTGATTGGTTAGGCCTTATAGTCCACCACGCTGGCCTAGTGCGAGTTGCCGGACTTTACATACCATTTAAATTCATACAAATCGCTATGGCATACAGGTTTCCTGAAGATGTTTTTCTTCATAGTTATAGTGCGTAATGATTGACTATCAATACTCACATGACTCCGAAAAGTCTGAGGTGTTCCCTGGGATTCGAATCCACGACCACCTTGAACACCACGCACTTACTCAACACTTATTGCACACCGACAGAAAAAAAACTGAAAATATTGCAATTATATTTTTAGACGCAGAGATCATATTTTAAATCGGCAAGTCGAAGTGACTGGCTGAGTGTGAGGGTAAGTGGGTATAATCCACATATTTTTATTTATGTTTGCGGGTTGGAAAATGTCCTTTACATTTTAAATAACTCAAGAACCGACTATTGAGATGTGAACCGAATTCATTTGACATAAATTATGATAGTCAAAACATTAAACAATGAACTTTTTAAAGTAGTATATACTAGTAGTCAATTAAGTATTCATGTTCATGTTACACGTTGTACGATTTCATAAAATTGTTTCAAGGCATTTATTTATCTGTATTTTGTATACATTTAATATTTTGATTCAGTACCCAAAGTAACTACAGGAAATATTGATACTTAACATCTTATGTCTCAGGATGTCGAGCGCAGTGGAATATCAAGCATTGCTTTGTAATTCAAGGTGTTGTTTGGTTTTGCTTCTGTTCATGAGCGGTCGTATCTCTTACCATCAGACGAACGGCATGCTTGTCTCGCCAATAATAGCAACAAAAAATGACATAAAAATACGTGCAAGCATTATCTATTTTACTTATTACATGATATTCCATAATATAATTTTAAATGTTATCTGTATAACACATATTGATAGTCCACAGATATCCCTAGTTGAAGGACGCCACGTGCAATACAATATAACCAGTTCTGTGAGTCTGCGAGCGACACAAACAGAGCGCACTAACTCAATTACTATCGAATCATATTCAATGACGCACCGACGAACACCGCAAAATACGATTATACACATGCAGTTACTCTAATCAATATTTATTAAATAAATATATAGCTATACTATACTGCCAAAATATGGATGGAGTGTATCAAGTGTTGTATGAGGAATTAAGATATAGGATTACGTTCCTACAGTTACCTAAGATAAAGCAAACATGAATAGTCGAAGAACTATTGTCTAGATACACGTATCCAAGCCATGGCTTCTTGTTTCAATGTAGGTTTCTCGCCCGCTAGAAAGGTTGTTATGTAATGAGCTGTTCAAATAAATGCTTTATAATACCATAGTTCTGTAGTTGAAGGGGTAGGTAGAGGTGGCAATAGTCTGTAGTTATAATATCAAGGGGCCAAGCCTACCGCAATAACGACAATTGTGTCAATTTTCAATCGAAAATTTACACAAATTGCATCGCCTAATTTGGGGTCCGAACCCAGGACGTCGCTTACCCGCAGCCAATACGCGCATTAACAATGCCTACGTGCTGCCTCGAAGCTGGCAATTCAAATACAACCACTGAAATACTAAAAGAAATAAGAAATAAGGAACCGCACAATTTCTTGAAGAACGCTATTTTACATGGTTATATGTGAACGGATAATTACGTCACCTTTCTGGAAATAATGCATGGAATATAATATTTCTAGGATAGAATTTTCTCAGCTTATCGCGATGAGCAGGAATTTTAAAGGACCCCGACGTCATATTCCGCGAAATGAGCAGGTCGCGACAGAGAAAATATTCATGACACGATTCTTAATATGAAAATCTGTGAACGTGCTGTGAGAGTCATAAATACGCGGTTTAAGGGGAATGCTCGCACCTTTACGTAAAATAAACCAAAGATTATGTTCATTGGCTTTATAGAGCTAGAAATTGCTGTGTACAATAAATACATTTCTGCGGTTCCGCTTATGGGTTTAAGATAACAGGAGTTCAGAGTATTTCAATCATTCTGCTATTAAGTTTTCATGAAATGAAATGAAAATATTTATTGAATCCATAAAATGTCATACACTATTTAGATTCAGTCATATATTTTTTTCAACTACCACCCAGTTCACAAGGCTGTTTTCGCCAAAGAAGAACGGGCAAGAAACTCTAGCGTTGCTCTTTTCAAAATAAGTTTACAATACAGTGATCATACAGGAGTTGAAATTCAGAGCAGTTCATAAATTATTCATAATAATAATCATATTGTACGGCTGAGTTAAGTGTGGTCGCCCTGACCGCGGAATCGGTATACACTGTTCAGCAAAAGCAATGAAAGGCAATAAAAAATATCATTATAAGCAAATTGAGCAGACCAGTCTACACAAGCAGCACCCGTTCACGAGTATGACCCATGTGCCAGCCATCGGTCTCCTCAACCGTGTTATAGGGAAGTGACCGACCCGGCACACGACGCCGCCGCAAGCACAGACCTTTAAGCGAGCATGACGTACTCAAATTGCCTACAACTATGGTGACACAAGTGGGATAATTATTTTAATTATATTTAACAGAGTACACACACATCCGGTTCGGGGACTTATATTATGTTTTATTTCCACGCCTTACTATCTTCTAAGTATTCTGAAATTTTATAATATGCTTTATTACACAACTGTCGTTTAATATTAGATTTAAATTTATTTATAGTTAAGGCTTTTATGTGAGTGGGAACTTTATTATCTGGGGGCGCGGCCGAGCCCCCTCCAAGTCGAGCTAAAAAGTGGCATGGCCGTAACATCCTTTTCTCGAAGCAATTCAGACCATTTTCAACCCCCTATAACTTCGTTGTGGCTAAAGCATGAATCCTGAATTTTCAGTTACTAAGCAGGCATTGTGTAAACACGGTATATTTAAAATTGCATTCAATTTGAACCAGTAGTTTAAGAATTGTAACTAGTCAAACTTTCTTAATTTTGTCACTCACTGACTGACTGACCGATCATCAAAAGTCTAAGGCACTTCTAGCAGACATAGAACCTTCAAATTTAGAATATAATTAGCGTTTAGTGTCTAAAGTAAGGGAAAATTCAAACATTTCATAATTTGTGTCTAGTTTTCTAGATAGTTCAACTGCATGAATAACTTTGTAATCCCATATAAATGTATAGGATTACAAAGTTACATTTGCAGTTAATGAATCATTGTACCCGTATATAATGGAATAATAGTTGTAGATGTAATCTATATATATGAGACATAATAGGAGGGGATATAGAGAGGGAAATGGTGTATTCAGCCCATGAAACTTTACAACATTCCTCTAGAAAAACATGACCAAGAAAAACTTGCAAATAAATAGACTAAATAGCTTGAAAATATCAATTACAATGAAAGAAAGAACATTAATAATCAAATCCGCTATATTTGTGATAAATTGATACCTAGAAAAATAAGAAAAATACATAAGACAGAGGCTTTAAGAAAAATCGTTAGTGATATTCTAGAAGTAAGAAGTACCGAAAAGGAAAAAAGTAGGACTCTACAAAAAGACGTGAGATCCCATCAAAAACATCCTGTAAAAAAATTCCAAGCCTCGCAGCTCAGGTTTTCTACCGCAAAAAGTTGTGAGATGCATGTAATACCAAGTCGATTAATTTATTTAGTCCTTAAGGGACCTTCTATATAAAGTTATTACGTAAGTTATTACCATATCAATATTAAAAATTCTTTACGTTTTAAATAAATAGATCGACTTGGCCAGCAGCATTATGTATAAATTGTACGATACATTATGTTTTCATGCGATGGCCAAGTCGATCCATTTATTTAAAACGTAAAGAATTTTTAATATTGATATGGTAATAACTTACGTAATAACTTTACATAGAAGGTCCCTTAAGGACTAAATAAATTAATCGACTTGGTATTACATGCATCTCACAACTTTTTGCGGTAGAAAACCTGAGCTGCGAGACTTAAAATTTTTTTACAGGATGTTTTTGATGGGATAGAAATGTATACAGTAACCCTTAAAAGATTTGTTAATTTTCTGGAGCCTGGTCTTATGACTGACTAGATTATTTCTATTTCTAGTATTTCTGTCATGAATATCGCTAACCTTTTGAAATTGTTTTATATTCTTATGGACATACATTAAATTAGCGAATATAAATTCTGATGCTACTGTCATTATATTTATTTCTTTAAATTTTTCTCTCAGAGATTGTCTGGAGCCTAACGAATAGATTGATCTTATGGCTCGTTTTTGAAGAAGAAAGATGGTATTAATGTCAGCAGCACCACCCCACAACAAAATTCCGTAACTCATTAGGCTATGAAAGTAAGCAAAATAGACCAATCGAGCTGTATCAATGTCAGTCAATTGGGGAATCTTGCCCACTGCAAAAACTGCAGCACTCAGCTTTTTAGCTAACGCTGTTATGTGGGGACCCCATTGAAGTTTAGGATCCAATATGATTCCCAAAAACTTAGTAGTCTCCACAAGGCTCAACACATCCCCGTTCATAAAAATGTTGGCATTCACTTTTTTTACGTTAGGTGTTATAAACCGAATACATTTAGTTTTTTGGCTGTTTAACAGTAAATTGTTAACGCCAAACCAATGTACTATTCTTGAGAGAGTGTGGTTTACTTCGTCAAAAATTGATTGATGTCGTTTAATTTTAAATATCAGTGAAGTATCATCAGCAAACAACACTACCTCACATTTATCCCTTATAAAATAAGGCAAGTCATTTATATAAATCAAAAAGAGAAAGGGTCCAAGAATTGAGCCCTGCGGAACCCCCATAGTAACAACAGATCCATGTGATCATTCATTTGTTTATGCCGTGCTATCTATCTTGCAGTTTGTGATTAATTTTTTATTACTTTTTTAAATTTGCCACATACCACTACTTTTAAAGGTTAAATCACAATATAGTAGTACCGCTAATCGGATAACCATATTAAAATCTTAGAACTATGTTAAAGACGAAACATTTTATTTATAAAATATTCTTGTTGCTATCTGTGTGTTGTGTATTGCTAGTTGTTTTCAGTCTCTTGCAAACATGAAATAGTATTTGTTTGTCTGGATGAAAAAGACGCGATGTCCACTCCTGTAATCTTGCGATGTGTTACCAAAACATGATAAAAAATGTTGAGTATTTAAGGCGCGAAAACGTAACAAACATACTCACTTTTTGATTTATAATAGTAAAGTTGCGTATAGAAACATAATTGTCATAAGAGCCATTTCATTACCTACATGACCAATAAACAAATTTAATTTTACTTCATTTCATATCATATTGAAACACAGTAGAAGTACAAAGCGTGCGTCAGCTATACTCTTGGTCCAAGGATCCCAGGGCCCCCAGACGTTACTTATTTTCTCATAAAAATATAAATGGGATAAAGTAGTGTTAGTACGTACTTTGAATGTGTGCATACCTGCTAGCTTGTGTCGACGGCCAATTCATAGGTACCAGGTGCTAAAGGTAGATAAATACAGTACTGATTTTTCTTAAATTCTCAGTGCTGATTTTTACATATGTTTTAGATAATTTTGTTAAAAATTAATAATAATTATTGCCAGACACTTTCCATCGGCGCTTATCCTTAACAGACGCTTTAAAGCTTCAAAAAAAATAACATATTTTTACTTATAATCTCACTCTTGATTTTTATATATGATACTTAGGGAACTATTTGAACACCCCTGGTCAGCAGCCAGACCAATTGGAGGGGTCAAACATCCCCCCAGACACACATAAAGTGTCGCTATGTGTATGAGCGAATGAAGAGTTCAATCGCAAAAATGTGAAAAACTTTGATGCAAGTAACTTACCACCATGCAAAAGTGAGCTTTTACAGCAGTTTGGACGAGCTAATTACATCACTAGTCGCTGGAAGAATGCCCATTTTTTTTTTATTGCTTTGAATGGCGAGACGAGAATGCCGTTCGCCTGATGGTAAGCGATACGACCGCTCATGAACAGTAGTAGAACCAAACAACACCTTGAATTACAAAGCATTGCTTGGCATTCCACTGCGCTCGCCATCCTGATACATAAGATGTAAAGTCTCAATATGTCCAGTAGTTCCTCTGGCTACAATATCCTTCAATCCGAAACACAACAGTGCATTTAAACTGCTGTTTGACGAGAGAAATAAACATTGCGGTGGTACCCACCCAGGCAGCCTCTCACATATGAGAGACCTACCACCAGTAATATATGAAGAAAATTAGTATTTTTAGTTCTAACAATAATGGGACGTTGGAAGACAATAAATATCATTTTAACTGGTTCGATGGGGACCAATTGCCGAGCTTTGTCAGTGAATCGCTTCAAGAAGCATCAGGTATTATACTTTAACTTTGAATAATTGATATAACCGTGTAACTCTTTGATTCTTAATTATGTTATTTTTGTAACAGAAAATGAAAGTAATAAGGATGATAATGAAGATAGTCAATGTCAACATTGGGTTGATGATGACTTATCAAACTTAGACGATGATGACAGTAAAGATCACGCTGAATTGCAAAATGTTCAAACTACAAATAATCCGAAAGAAGAAAGACATGTATAGCTTTGTGTAATTTTAAGATATATATTTATTGTCTTCCAACGTCCACCCATTATTGTCAGGACTAAAAATACTAATTTTCTTCCAGAGACTAGTGATGTAATTAGCTCGTCCAAACTGCTGTAAAAGCTCACTTTTGCATGGTGGTAAGTTACTTACATCAAAGTTTTTCACATTTTTGCGATTGAACTCTTCATTTACGTCACAAACCATATAAGTGTTGATGAAGAGTTGGAGTCGGGCAGCATCTACGTCAATTATTCCGGCCACATTGTACAGTTCACAAACAAATTTTTGTATAGTGTTAAACACATTTTGCTCCAGTTCTAAGTCACTGAATATCGCCGAGTTTCATAAATGCTATCTGGTACTCTGCATTTTTAAGTAAGAAAGATATCGATAAATAGATATCTCTCTCACACTCAAGCGTACAAATAATGACCTCACACTCATACACATAGCGACACTTTATGTGTGTCTGGGGGGATGTTTGACCCCTCCAATTGGTCTGGCTGCTGACCAGGGGTGTTCAAATAGTTCCCTAAGTATCATATATAAAAATCAAGAGTGAGATTATAAGTAAAAATATGTAATTTTTTTTGAAGCTTTAAAGCGTCTGTTAAGGATAAGCGCCGATGGAAAGTGTCTGGCAATAATGATTATTAATTTTTAACAAAATTATCTAAAACATATGTGAAAATCAGCACTGAGAATGTAAGAAAAATCAGTACTGTATTTATCTACCTTTAGCACCTGGTACCTATGAATTGGCCGTCGACACAAGCTAGCAGGTATGCACACATTCAAAGTACGTACTAACACTACTTTATCCCATTTATATTTTTTATGAGAAAATAAGTAACGTCTGGGGGCCCTGGGATCTTACTCTATCTTTGATGGTTATCGAGTTACTCGCTCCACAAATAAACAGAATATTGAAAGTAGAAAGTGAAATAGACCGTATATTATATCCTCGGTAAGTACTTTATATTCTTTTAAGTGTGGGTATCGTGAAAAAAAATATCGCTCGGTCGGCATACAATCAGCTGTTGTTTTTTTTTTTTCAAACTAATAATTTGTATTGTTGTTAGTCATTTTATACGATTGAAAATAATAGGATCTTAATTTAATTTCGGCAAAATAATGTCAGCCCAAAATAAAGTTCCGCCCGACCGTGGGCCCAATCCTTTCGGTCAAAGTAAGCTAACACCTAGGTCACCTAATTCGGCTAAACGTCTTTTTAGTGACACGACTTCACCAACTTATGTTTCCCCTGTTTGTTCAAAACGTTTGCAATTATCGGAATCGACCGAGACTTCATCTTTAGATAACGGCAGCGACGCAAGCCGCGCGGACTATTGTGATTTGGTGTCTGATGTTTCCAATTATCTCTCGAAAATCAATGAGCTTGTAAATGATCAGGGCTCTCGTATGAACGTGGCGAATAGGTCGGCAGTGTTGGATATAACGCAACGGGTGACATCTATAGTTTCATTACTAGCATTAAAGTCATCTTGCAATGAAACCAAGTTGGCCAATATGCAACGCGAATTAGATCAGTACAAACGTCATGATACTGTCGGAAATAATGATTCACTTTTCTCCGAACGACTTAAACTTCGTTTGCCGAAACCTGCACCGCTCGTGGAGGCGCGCGCGCCACGGCCGTGTATTGTTGCATGTCCGACGGACGAACGGTCAGCTGACTTGGCGTCATCGTCCGCAACTAAACAGGCGCTATTTAAGGCAATAAAGCCAAGTGATGACGGATTCCAAATTGTAGGCGTGAAAAAAACCACGAAGGGTCGCGTCGTGCTTCGTGTTGCGAATGAGCAACAAATAAAAAAACTCGAATCTGTCGAGGCAATTAAATCGGCGGGACTACGTCTTGAAAAACCCAAGGGACGCCGCCCCCGTATCCTCGTTAAGGATGTGCCATCCTCAATGGAAGATCGCGCTTTTATTACCGCACTGTATCGTCAAAATATCAAGGACGAATTGCCAATAAAGGAGGATGATTTCATTAAATCCATTAAAATCGTTCGTAGACGTAATTTAGATAACGGGCGTAAATGGATAGGCATTGAGTTAGATTCCGAGATAAGGAAACATCTGGCGGACACAAAAGAGAAACTATTTATTGACTGGGCCACCTGTCGATTCATTGATGACTTAGAAATAGTGCGTTGTATGAATTGTCAATACTATGGGCATGTGCAAAAGTTCTGCACAGTAAAAACACCTACGTGTGCCGTCTGTGCTGAAGCACACGAGACTAAGGCGTGTCCGCACAGTTCAGACACAGATTTTAAGCCAATATGCGCACCTTGCAAGCGCTTTAAAAAACCCCACGATCATCGCTGTGGGTCTCAGGAGTGTCCAACATATAACTACAAACTCCAACAACTATTTCTCTCGACCCAGTACTAACTCAATATGAATAACTTTACCATCGGACAGTTAAACCTCCATAATGATAGGGTAGCAACGTCGGAATTAGATACGTTAATTCGCGAGTATAAGTTAAATATTGTACTAGTACAGGAGCAATATCAACATGCGCGTATATCTAGTAAGGTCGTACAACTTGATAGCAACTCACGAGCAGGTATTTTTGTGTCGGGTTCAAATCTTACCGTAACCTCTGTGCGTAATCTAATGACGTCACACTGTGCTGTCGCTGAGGTGTCTAGTCCGATTTGTAAGGTTTATGTAGTGAGCTGTTACTTTCAATATTCAGATCCTGTGGGTCCGCACCTACACCATCTCCGCTATGTCTTGAGGTCCCTCGTTGGACATAGAATTATTATAGGTGCTGACGTTAATGCGTCATCTGTTCTTTGGTATGGCAAATATCGCTCCACCGATACCGAGCGACGTCGCGCTGTAGAAGATTTCATTGCAGAGATGTATCTAGGAATACACAACACCCCCGATGCACCACCTACTTACAGTAGCCCTATGGGCGAATCTTCTATTGACGTCACACTTTCTAGTGGGGACGTTCGTATTGATAGGTGGCGCGTCCTGCCGGACGCGTCATGTAGTGATCATCGCCTGATTGTGTACGAGTTCGTGCCTAGATTGACACATGGTCCTGTGTACAATAATTCAAATTTTAGGTATAAATCAAAGGGTGCTGACTGGAATTGGTTTAGCACTTTATTTGCTCAGCATGCCAAAGACTTCGCTCGCGATGATTTATCAGCTGAATCTTGTGCCGAGATTATGTCGGACACGTTTACGTATTGTGCGGACGTCACCATCGGTCGGGGTCCCATTGTGGGTACTCGTAGATGTGATTGGTGGAGTGTGTCCCTAGTCCATCTGCGTAGAACTTTTCGCAGGGCGCGTAGGCGGTTTAACAGACTTAAAAAACGCTGCGTTACTGATGAAGTATTTACATCTGCTTTTAATGCACTGAAAGTTGCCAGGTCACATTATAGAGCCGCCGTCCAAAAATCTAAGGGTAACTTATTGCGAAAAATTGTAGCCCGGTTGGAAAAAGAGGGTCCGTGGTCTCCCCTATACCATGAATTTAAAGCAAATAAGTCAATCGACTTAGCCTACATAGATAACTTAAAAATCAACAACAGTTATACAACTGGTATTGAGGAGACAACGGAAGCTCTGTTAAACTCGTTAATACCTGACGATTCGGTTGAAAATGACACAGTATATCATAATCACATTAGGTCGTGGGCAGCTGAATTGCCAAATTCTCCAATTTCGAGTCTTCCAACGTTTGACGAGTTTATTAACATTGTTAGATTATTGCCTCTTAACAAAGCCTCCGGCGAGGAAAAAATTTCTAATAGGATGATTAAAGAAGCGTGCAAATCTGCCGGTGATGCCGTATTAGCCGTTTTTAATCGATGTATTGTTGAGGGTGTATTTCCGCGCGTATGGCGTTTTGGTTTTATACGAATAATACCTAAAGGAGGGGATAAATCCCCTCAAGATCCTAAATCATACAGACCCATTACGCTCTTGCCGTCATTAGGAAAACTCCTCGAACGCCTTATTGTTCCTCGACTGTTACCGGGTGGTCCAACTTTCCACGAGAAGCAGTTCGGGTTTACTATCGGTAAATCGACTGTTGACGCGGCGATATCGGTCCGTAGGGCGGTGAGCACATCTGAACACAAATATGTGCTTGGTATCTTTCTTGACATTTCCGGTGCATTCGATAATGCCTGGTGGCCAATGCTGCTTCTTAAATTGAAAATACGAGGTTGCTTCAGGAATATTTATTCGCTTATTTACTCGTATTTCTTGCATGGAACAACTAAATTAAAACTTGGCCACCATGCCGTGTCGAAGCCACTTACAATGGGCTGCCCACAGGGCTCGGTTCTAGGTCCATATTTGTGGAATTTTGGCTTTGGCGACTTCCTGTCTATTCCCTTACCATCGGGATGCTCACTAACGGGCTATGCTGACGATGGCCTCTTACTTATACAGTCTAATAGTAGGTCGGGATTAGAAAGTATGGCTGACACGTGTTTAAAATTAATATCTGAATGGGGTGACCGAAATCGCTTAAAGTTCGCACCACATAAAACGTTCCAATTACTTCTTAAAGGAATCTTAAAATCGCCTCCACGTATCAAGTTTAATAATACAACTGTCAAGAGAAAGGAATCTTTTTGCTATCTTGGCTTATTTTTGGAAAGGAATTTTTCTTTTCTTGAGCATATTAAGAACGTCGGGGAAAAATCGAAAAGGAACTTTTTCGCTTTGACAAGAATATCGACATCAGCGTGGGGATTATCTTTTAATACATTAAAAATCATCTATGGAGCAACTTACTTAGGGTGTATATGTTATGGATCCCCCGTATGGGCTGATAGGGCTACTATCGGTGCTGTGCGAAGAAAACTGCTCCAGAGCCAACGTTTGGCGTTGATATTCTTGTGTAAGGCATATAGAACTGTTAGTACCGAAGCATTGCCTGTCCTGGCGGGTGTACTTCCAGTCGATCTGGAGGTGCAACGTCGCGCCGCCATGTATTACTCTACTAGGGAGAATATGGATAGAAGATTTTTAACTCCACGTGAAATTTTAAAAGTTGACAGATTATTTAAACCGCCTTCAGTGGTATATAGCGAACTATTAGATGAATGGCAAAAAAGATGGGAGGTATCTTTGAAGGGACGTCATTTATACCAATATTTTCCTTGCGTGCGTGATCGTTTGACAAAGACTTGGCTAGATGTCGATTATTGCGTATCACAGTTCCTTACGGGCCATGGTAACTTTAAGTCTAAACTGTACTCTTTTAAGCTCGTTGATTCGCCTGCATGCCCATGTTCAACACCTAATCGCGAATATGAACAGTCCGCGCATCATATACTTTGGGAGTGTAGTATTTGGCAAAATGAGCGTAAAATCATGTTTGATAGTATGCAGATATCATCCGGAGTCGTATACTACATGGACCTAGTGGAGACTAGGACGAATTTCCGTGCTTTCCGGCGTTTTTGCCATACCTATTACTGGAATCAAGTATAACAGCTCATACAATAGGTCCCATTTATATGTATTCCGTGGTGCTTTACAGCTGGCTTCTCCGGCTGTAAAAGTCTCTTTGTGAGGTTATTTACCTCTTTAGTTCAATGTTTTGTCACCCGCATTGCACGGAGGGAAGTGGACATTATTTATTTCCAACTCCTCCTATTAATTTAACTTTCTGATTAATTTCGTTGCGGGTTAAAGACAAGTTAGACATTCCCGGAGACTCACCGAGCTTCAATGCTCGGTGTCATTACATTGCGTGCCACTGTTGATCCTGGCTTACAGGAGTTGCAGTGGCGGGTGTGAGGGCGGGACAGTCTCCAATCAAGACCGTATATTATTATATTAGTACGTGTACAGAAAAATTTGTAAAATATTGAATTATGTGCAAAATACAAAGAAACATAATAGTATAGTTTTTAGTCCAATTACACCATTGTCTTCCGCTTCATACTAATATTTGTCCGAGAGGATACGCATAGGTTTCTCCGACAGAGAAAGCCAACCTAATCCTCTGTGCCAATTTACTGTTTCAGACTTCATGAATATTCATTTAAATTATACTTATGTTCATAGATTTGAACATATATTTTAAATATTGAATAATTATCTCTTACGAACTCATTGATAAGCGGTGATAGATTTACAATACCGACATATCTATATCATATCGACATACCTAACTGGTGGTAGGTCTCTCGTATGTGCGAGGCCATCTGGGTAGGTACCACCGCAATGTCTATTTCTCCCGTGAAACAACACTGCTTAAATGCACTGTTATGTTTCGGAGTGAAGGACATTGTAGCCAGACCAACTACTGGACATATTGAGACTTAACATCTTATGTCTCAGGATGGTGAGCGCAGTGGAATGTTGCTACTGTTTATGAGCGGTCGTATCGCTTACCATCAGGCGAATGGCTTGCTCGTCTCGCCATTCACTGCAATAAAAAAAAAAAATTGTAATGCACAGCGTCTAGGTAAGAATTAATGGTTTTTATTCATTTATAATACTAATTCTCTTCAAAAGTTATAAAAACATACATGCAAAAGCATTAAAACAATTAATATTAGAATTTAAATAGAAGTGTTTTACCTGAAAATAAAACACATATTAAATACTTACCTTATTTGAAGCTTACTAGATTGAGAGTAGCATCGTCGTCTTCCGCTTCCTCTTTTGTCTCTTTCACTCCTTCACCCTTACTGTATGTTCCTATCTCTTTCTTGTTTGTCTCCCACCAGGTTCCCCCACCAACCGAGTGTATATAACATCGGTGTCGTTGGGTTTAGTTCATTAAGTCGATAATCCACACCAGGTATTATTAAAATGTAAGCTTCAAATAAGGTAAGTATTTAATATGTGTTTTATTTTCAGGTAAAACACTTCTATTAAACACTTGACCGTTATTTGAAGCTTACTAGATTGAGACGTGTTTGTTATTCCTGGTGGGAAATGACGCCAATGTGAAAGACGTACAAAAATGGACTAGTTAGGTACATAATATGGATTACAAATTATTTTAAGTATAGATTGGAACATGAATTCTGAAATCAAATTGATTAATACACAATGTATTGATAATACCATATTTACATCCATAAATTAAGTAGGAACATAATAGTTCTGCAGATTCACAATAAACCATAAGGTTTTATCGGATTCTTACAAAAAACAAACACTAGGCGTATCCTTTTCACACCTAGTAATATTCTATACCACCGAATAGAATTGCTTTAGGGAATTAAAAGAAAATGGTTACCCTTTGAAAGGAATTCAATTTTAACCGAGATTAGTCACACCAGTTTCAGGTCATGTAAGGTGGACCAATATGTATACAAGTATTATAAAGGAGGCTGCCTTTAGCATACCTCCGATATGTACGAGGCTGTTACCTGTTTCTTTGAGTTTCTCTGCGAGAGTTCAGTTTCTAGTAGAAAACTAGATTTATAATTACTCACATATTGTATTGTAACATGCGTACATATAAGCATATGTACATTATCTTCACACGTCAAACCCATAGAGGTAAGCAGAGACTATGAATCACCATCGTATGTGAACAGTACCTGTTATTCCATATGCCCAAATATAGACTTCATGTCCAGGACTATGCATTTTCCTACCTATTGTGTATACAGTCTACACTAGCAATGTAAACTATAAGTTGCAAGGTAAAATGTGTGAAAACAACAGAATATCGCTGCCAAGTATATACACAATAATAATATTTATTTAGCGTTTTGCGTAACCATTATTCAACAGTGGACCATAGTAAATGTCCTACTCATATACTACATATACTATTTATAAATTATATGACGTACATGTCACAAAAATAGTGCACTAAATACAGTTTAACAACTTGCTGTTAAAGCAATGCAAACACTTCTTTGTAGGTATATGGAAAGAAAAACTTAAACTTGCGTAATCAAATTTGCCCCTTCTAGAGGCCACCTTCTTCTATGTATTGATACTATGAGCTCGATGCCTAATTTATCTAATGATT
Organism: Hyles euphorbiae; assembly: GCA_023078785.2. Lineage (NCBI taxonomy): Eukaryota > Metazoa > Arthropoda > Insecta > Lepidoptera > Sphingidae > Hyles > Hyles euphorbiae. Next base: position 182,926 of record CM041048.1, read on the forward strand.
TCGAACAATTACCACTGGAAAGATGGCGATAACAACCTAAAGGGAATTTTTGTTGTATTGCGTTCCACATCGTATAGTATCGCGGGAGTGCCATTCTCGTCCAAGGAAATATATTTTTGTCCTCTCTGACATTTTTGTAAGCTTCGATGCCAAAGCAATGTATACGGAAGACTAAGTCTCCGGTTTATTACACCAACACACAGAATACTAAACTAACAGAAGTCAAGCTTCACACAAAGCGCGCCAAATCAACGCACACATAGACAGCGCTCACCGACACGATACTCGAAACTAGTCGAGACCACTGCGAGAGCGAGTTTCAACCTTTGCGCTATGCTTTGCGCGAACGCCGAGCGCAGTGTGAGCGTGGCAACAAAAGCGAAGCACATACACAAGCCTGACCTCTGTTAGTATTCTGTGACCAGCACCAACAATATAACAGTAGGGGGCCATCGGTGTAACACCGCACGCAATATTTGTATCGATACACGGTTCAAAAATATGTTGCCTACATCGGCCCCAATATGCACACAATTCACTTAATGCCGAATAAAATCTTAACCACATTGGGTTCTATACGCGTTGCCGTGGGTAGATAAAATTTTATTTTTATTTTGTTTTTACAACCCGTTGTCCAATTGGTACGGTGGTCAGAGCGTTTAAAACTTAACTAGACCCCGCCACTTTTATAATGTTGAGTGTACACCACAAACCGATCTTAGTTTCTGAAGTTCTATTTGCCGACCCAGGTACCTACCATGTAGGTATGGGCAAAACAGAACACTTTGGAGTGATCTGTGAGGTAAAATTAGAATTTGCTGATTTTGCTGCAAATCTAAAACATACAAATAATGGGTTTGCTAAGTCATAGCTTCGAATATTTTAGGGCTTTGTCGAGACCAGATTACAGAACAGTTATATGTAGTAATCTCCCATGATAAATTACTCTTAAAAAGGTAGCACACAAAAGTCTGTACGTATATTAATTATTTTTCCAACCAATGGCATAGTTTTGTGCGGGTCAGCAGACGCGACATAAATTCACAAGATGAAAAGATCAAAATATGTTCTGTGAACTTTTTGTACGACAAATGATGCCATGACAATAGTTTGTGACCGGTAGTGTTAAGAATATCCCGGGATTATCTCCCGGACTTCTTGATCTGTCATTTGAAAAATAGATCATTTTTTCTTTGCGAAAGAAAATCCTGTATTCCTATACCCTGTAAAGTTACGTGAGGGTTTTTAAAAAGAGGTATTTCATTGACAGATAATGCTTAAATGATCCTGCTCTAAAAATTATAACTACCGAATCATAATTTCTAGTCAGATATATAATCGAGAGCGAGTGCATGGTCTAGTAGTATTGTATTGTATTGTAGTATCAGCCCATATACGTCCCACTACAGGGCACGGGCCTATTCTACAATCGAGGACTCGATCGAGAGTGGTTAGGCCATATAGTCCACCACGTTGGGCTATTGCGGGTTGGTCTAATAGTACCTAACCGAAACTAGATAGGTAGGTTTGGTGCTAGATGGATATCCCTCAGAGGTATCCGATAAAGTCTGCAAGCCCTTGAGAAGAACAGCGGGCGGTTTTTATTTATTTATTGCAATGGCGCGACATGCATGCCATTCGCCTGATGGTAAGCGATACGATCGCTTATGAACAGGAGCAAAACCGAACACCGTGGATTACAAGGCAACGCTTGGCATTCCACTGCGCTCGTCGTCCTGAGACATAAGATATTAAGTCTCAATATGTCAAGGAGTTACTCTGGCTCCAATGTCCTTCAAACCGGAACACAACAGTGCATTTACACTGTTGTTTGGCGGGAGAAATAGACATTGCAGTGGTACCTACCCAGGCGACCTCTCACATATGAGAGACCTACCACTAGTTAAAGGCTACTAGTAACAACTCCATAGTGAGTATATGTGACAGCTTCATAGCCAGTAATTTTATTAGGGTGGTTACCCTGCGGAGGTAACTAGAAACTTACTAACCCCTGCGGGAGGCAGTGGTTTTACTATTTGTAAAACCTCCAACGCTGTTCACAAAACTACAACGTCACTGTGCGCAGAAGCTTCAAGATCGGTGGTTTTTAATCAGTAATTATCCTGCGAGGATAACAAAATAAACTGACCCTTGTCGGATGCAGTGTAGGGTTTACGTTTACGTTACTATCTGCCAAACAGTTCATGTTTTTATAAATAGCTCCATAGACATTGCTCGCGACAGCCTCAAGATCGGTGTGATCAAAGATTTAAACGACTTGCGGCGCACCAAAATAATATGACCTCTGCGGGAGGCAGCGTGTGGTTTCGTTACTATTTGCAAAACATTTTAATGCTGTAGAAAAGCTTAATAGCCATTGCTCATGCCAGCCTTATTGCAGGTACAATATACAGCATTGATCAACAAGGTCATATTTAAGTGACCCATACAGAGTTCAGCATGTGGCTTGCAAACTAGTTATATAGGCACAGATTTGATTCGAAGGAAGGATGCCATTCTGTAAGCCTCGATCATTTGTAAGCCTTTGTATTATCTGATGACCATAAAAGAAGACAAGAAGGCTACTTTATCTTGTTATACTCTATTCTGATAGTGCTTTTGTCATATAGCTATATAAAAAAAGTTGCTATAAAATAAAGATTAATTTTGTTACAATTATTGAAATGTGTACCTTCCGTTTCTTTAAGCAAAATTAAGGTAAGTCTTGGTCATTAAATTATCATAGTTATTTAACCGTAGGTACTGAATCGAATCTTAAGGGGTGATTGTGGGATACATAGCACTTTCGTAATTGGAATTACAGATTATCCATGTGCTTATTTGAACCCCTCCCCCCTTCTTCGATTCAAAGTGGCTCCGACGGGGCTAAAGAATTTAAAGAAACGGAAGTAATCTGTACCTCAGCAAATGATGGATAATGCCATGTTATAGGCTATACCTACGACATTATTACTTGGGCAATCTTTTAAGGAATATTAAGCGTTAAGGCACACAAATTAATATGTATTTATTTAGATAATACGTCTAGTATGCGACTGCACACGTTCTTTTGCAAAAAAAATAAAATAATTAAATGGCTTGTGTGTGTCGTAAAATAAACAATTAAAATTTTTCGATTTATTTCAATATATTTAAGTAAGGGTAATTCTAAATCAATTATTTCAAAAATGTGTAATAATAAGTAATATAATCACTTACTGATTCGCCGATACGACTCGTGGAGAATATTTCTTATGGAAACAATAGTTTCCATTCGGTCGTCTTGCAGACGACCTGAGTCAGCGGAAAATTTTGACGCCAATGAACTAAACCCAACGACACCGATGTTATATACACTCGGTTGGTGGGGGAACCTGGTGGGAGACAAACAAGAAAGAGATAGGAACATACAGTAAGGGTGAAGGAGTGAAAGAGACAAAAGAGGAAGCGGAAGACGACGATGCTACTCTCAATCTAGTAAGCTTCAAATAACGGTCAAGTGTTT